>JARYGA010011781.1:0-46537 GCA_030545235.1 Helianthus tuberosus | reverse complement strand
TTCATATCGCCCCGGACGATAGTTCCCGATTCGGTTTCCTTAATGCCTATCTCCCGTCGTAACTCAAGATCTCGGACTCTTTGGCGGAGCCGTTTGATCTCTTCAAGATCCCGGACTCGTTGTCTGAGCCGTCTAATCTCTTCAAGATCTCGGACTCGTTGTCGGAGCCGTTTGATCTTGAGATCCCATGAGTCAGGATCAACTCTGTCGTTGCCTCGGTCGGCGGTTCTACGAACATTGCGTCGATCTTCTCCACGAGCACGTGAACCACCAACGTTCTTGTCGATGCCTCGGTCGGCGACTCTTCGAACAAGAAAACACTCGCCTTCACGTAGAGCCATTTGAAAACCAAAGCTCTGATACCAACTGATGCAGTTTCGGAAGCAATCAAATGGCTCAGTAACAATTGATTAATCAAAGACGATAAATCGAACCAAAGGTTCAAAGAACAAAGTTCTTTATATTAATAATCAACCAAAAACTGAGTCAAACATAAACCCTAGACATCCTATTTATATGATAGGAATTGTAATTCAAAAGGAAACTAAATAAGATAAAATATTAAATTTAAATAAATTAAGAGATAATTAAAGAGGAATTCCCCGGATACTCATCCTTCCCACAGTTCTCATCCCGGATGAAAGCCTCTGAGTCGGTTTCCAGAAACTTGTAACCATCGCAGTCTTCAGGATGCTCCTCTTTCCCAACGATCTCATCCCAGATGACATCCTTTGGGTCAGTTTCCTGGATCTTGCGATCTTGTGAATCGAACACGATTTCATCGCTGCCTCTATCGGCGATTCTGTGAGTAAAAAGGTAGTTCTCATCACGCAGAGCCATTTGAAAACCAAAGCTCTGATACCACCTGATGCAGTTTCGCGTGCGATCAAATGGCTCAAAAGCGTAATGATTAATCAAAGACTGATAACCGAACCAAAGGTTCAAGAACAAAGTTCTTTCAATTCAAAATCAATCAAAAACTGAAAAAACAATAAACCCTAGATACCCTATTTATAGTTTAACCATAAGACTTATCAAATAGGAAACAAAATAAAAAAAGATTAGGAATTATAATTTGAATAAATAAAAGATAATAGAGACGCTCTGCATCATATTCATCAAAACAAGGACCTATCTCCAATAAATTAAGAGATAATTAAAGAGGCTGGATCTATCCGCATCATATATAAGTATAGTAATATGTGTACTCATATTAAAGATTAAAAAACACTCGTTATTATGGTGTAAACCTTTTTTTTAAAGTTACATATAAAAAGTTATTGACGTTTAAAAAAGACGGGAGGAACTTGCATGTGCATTGCATGTGAGTTTCTGAATTTAAAATAATTAACTTTACCCTTATACCCTTAATTTAGAAAATTAATTAGTTTGATGGTAAACACTATTTACAATTGGGTTTTTTACATATTTCTCCCTCCTAGGCTGACTTATTACGTATTTCCCCAAACAAAAAAATCAATTACATATTTCCCCTTCCTAACCCATGTATATTACATATTTCCCCTTTTTATTAAAATTACTCTTAGAATGACTATTTTACCCTTGATGAACTATTAAATGAATATTTACATATTTCTCTTTTCTATCATCATCAATCAACTAGTTCTATATTATCCCAGCTTAGATGATAAAAGAACATAAACATATATTAATTGCATATTTACAAAAGAAAATGTAGCACTCAATAACAACCGTAATTACGTAACCCAAAGTAAAACTTACCCTTTTGTCATCATTGGTTGGCTTCAACGCTGATCCATAACATGAATTAGATGTCGGATCTGCACTCTAAAGCGTAAAGAATATTACTACAATAATTAATATAAAGGACATACCTTTGCAACTCAGTATGCTGGTTATATATCATCTACAATCCCAACACATACAAAGTGTACCCCAGCCTTATAACACAATGTTTGTAAAGAAAATGTTGGTGTACCTGCCACATTTAAGTTGAAATCAACACGACACACCAGTGTAACAAATATAACACCGGTTCACCATTCATTCATTTGGTATTATATTCTTTGCTAAAAATGTTCTATACTACAGCAATCATTATGTTTAACTTGAAACAGTTGACTTCAGAATGTTCTAGTGATATATCAAATCTTAAAACTAACTGTAAAGTGTATCAAAGTCAAAAGTTTGAAGCTATTGTTACTCAGTTGCACACCATACATCATAACATATAGTGCCTTTTTACAGTAGTAATAACAGAAAAAAAAAATACTGAATTAGAAAGAACCAACCACCAACCCAAGAGAAGGGTTCGACGCTAGTGCACACGGCTCAAACTCATGTCTATCTGGTCCTGCTACTGCTACACATGCCAAACTAAAGTGGTTAGCTAGGACTCACTTGAACTTAAACTATAAATAATAAAACATCAGATTTCATACCTAATACTGGGATTATATAAGACAATTCAATTCCCAGAGTTCTTCTCCGGCTCATTTGCACGTATGATAACCATAATGGTACATGTCTATGAAAAATTTTCCCTACAGAAAGGATAAGAGACAAATTGTAAACGAAAATCATCCCAAAAAAATCTGAATTGCTCAAGAATTAACTTCCTTTGAATTCGAGTGGAACTTACCAAAAGATTAGAAAATTTGTATAAAGTATGTAGCTTTATTACAAGATATGTAAACCTCGTCTTTTGAGGGATTCTTAACAAAAGATGTGATGTTACTAATTGAATTGGGGAAATATGTAATTGATTGATAATATTAGAAAGGGGAAATAGGTATATATTCATCTAATAGTTCATTAAGGGTAAAATGGTCATTCTAAGAGTAATTTTAATGAAAAGGGGAAATATGTAATATATATGGGTTAGGAAGGGGAAATATGTAATTGTTTTTTTTTTTTTTTGGGAAATACGCAATAAGCCAACTTAGGAGGAGGAAATATGTAAAAAACCCTTTACTACAATTTTGCCTTATGATCTCAATCATTAGATTCTAGATCTAAGGGTGTAGATTCCTTCCTACACTTCTCACAAAACACACCCTTTTTACAATAACCCCACCCGGTATATATATGTGTGTGTGTGATATCTTAGATGAATATGAGATTGACCGTCATGGGAGTAACTTTGTTTTCAGGTGCAAATCACTAGCAACAACCTGGACAATTTGCACACACAAGAGCTTGATGTGGCTGAAGTTGCCGATATTGAAACTAAAGCACAAGAAATTCCTGCGTACGCAAGTGACACATATAGCATTGAAAGTAACATTGATGATGTAGATGAGATTAAAGAATTTGATGAAGATTTACTGGTGGAACTGGATGCTGTTGGTGATTTCAGTGTCAGAGATTTTGGATCAACTTTGAATGAGATGAAAGATGACCCACAAACATCAGAGCATGTTCTTGATAATACGGGAATTACAGAAGAAGATTCTTGCAATAATGATTTAGAATCGATGAAACAGGACCCACATGTTTCAGAGCGTGATCTTGAAACTAGCCATTCTGTAGATGAAGTTTCTTACTCCGGGGGTTTAGGATCAGCTTTCGATGAGATGAAACAGGAATATGATATTGAAACTAAATCTTCAGGAGATGAGGATTCGGAATCCAAGGATTTAGGAACCGCTTTGGATGAGAGGAAACAGGACCCCCGTGTTTCGGATCATGATCTTGAAGAGATGGAACATGACCCGCATGCATCGGATCGTGATCTTGAAACTAAGCATTCTGAAGAGGTGAAACAAGACCCGCATGCATTGGATCGTGATCTTGAAACTAAGCATTCTGAAGAGATGGAACAAGACTTACTTGCATCAGATTGTGATCTTGAAACTAAGCATGGTGAAGAGGTGGAACATGACCCACATGCATCGGACCGTGATATTGAAACTAAGCAATCTGAAGAGGTGAAACAAGACCCACATGCATCGGATCGTGATCTTGAAATTAAGCATTCTGAAGAGGTGGAACGAGATGTCTCCGATCATGATCTTAAATCTAAGCATTCTGAAGATGATGATTCTTACTCCAAGGATGCAACTTTGAATGAGATGAAACCGGACCCGCATGACTCAAATCATGATCTTGAAACTAAGCATTCGGGAGATGACGATTCTTACTCCAAGGATTTAGAATCAACTTTGGATGAGACGAAACAAGACCTCCATGCTTTGGATCATGATCACGAAACTAAGCATTCTGAAGACGGCGATTCTTACTCCAAGGATGCGACTTTGAACGAGATGAAACAGGATCCACATGACTCAAGTAATGATCTTGAAACTATAGATGAGGATTCCCACTCCAAGGATTTTGATACCACTTTTAGTGAGATGAAAGAAGGCACACATGCGTTGGAGCATCGTCTTGAAACATTCTATTCTGTAGACGAGAACTTCTACGCCAAGCATGTAGAATCAGCCTTTAACGAGATGAAACATGACCTACATGCCTCGGATCAAGATTTTGAAACTAACCGTTCTGGTGATACGAAAATTAAAATGGATGCAGAAGTAGTGAAGTCCCAGAACGAGAATGACATCAGCAACACTAAGTTAGAAGGTGCTTTTCAAGCCGAAGCATCCAGGTCAAAATCGGCCAGTGATGCGGACGAAGCGGTTTTGCCCCAAGAGACCGAGTCATCTACCACGGTTAACCATGGAACAGAGAATGCACCAACAAGTAATACATATAAAGAATGAGGTTATTTGAAGTTTATGTGCTAAGCTATTTTATATTGGTTTTGGGTTTTGCTCCTTCAGGCTTTATGCAGTTGGGTTTGAAATTATGGATTTGTTAAGTGATTTTTTTGTGTTTTTTTTTTTGTATTTTTTTTTTTGGTGTTAAAAAGGGGGTGGTTTGTGCTTTTTGAAGCATATGTTTCTCTTCATTTTTGTTTGAATTGTAAAGCCTTCCTGATTAAGGTTAGGGCTGTTTGGGGATTGATGGACCGTTGGTGTGTCCGAGTCGAGTGTAAAGTTATATAGTTGAAAGAGTTATATAGTATGGGTTGCCTTTTTTTTATAAAACCATGACATTATAGTTGATATTTACGCTGTATCTAAAATGCAAGAATACATTAGTTTTAACTACAATTATACACCAAATAGACCAAAAATATATACATAAAGAAAAAAGATTAAAAAAAAAAGCTAGAACAAGTGACTGGTCAATATCCTCTTGTTCTCCCAATGAGTCTGGACCAATGAGTCTGGACCTGGCGCTTGAGCCTGCAGCAAATCATCAATGATAAGAGTATAAAGTCCTTGCCCTCTTTCATTGATAATCATTCAATATATATAGGTACAATAAGATCCCTATTTTAGGGGAGAGATAATTATAAAACTATACAAGATACTATCTCTAATTTTATGTATATCCTATATCTATTACACCCCTGCAGTCGACGCGAGAGGAGACCGAATACTGAGACTGGATCTGAAGTCATCGAACAGGACTTTCGGTAACCCTTTTTGAAGATGTCTGGCACTTGGAAACGTAATGAAGAACTCGGATGTGGCCACAGTGCACAAGATCACGAACGAAATGAATATCCAATTCTATATGCTTCGTCCGTTGATGTTGAACCGGATTTCCTAACAAGTAAATGGCACTGATGTTGTCATGATAGACTAGACTAGCAGACTTAACAGGTTTGTGTAACTCCAGTAATAGGTTTCAGAGCCAACATAATTCGGCAACAACATTTGCAACTCCCCGGTATTCAGCTTCAACACTTGAACGAGAGATAACAGGTTGGCGTTTAGTGGACTAGGATAGTAAATTAGGACCGAGATACACACAATAGCCAGAAGTGGATCGGCGTGTGTCTGGGCAATCGGCCCAGTCTGCGTCCGTGTAGGCGCGTAACGAGAAGTCCGAAGAGCCAAGGGTTAAACCATACGAAGAAGTGCCTTGCAAATATCTAATGATCCGTTCCAATGCATTCCAATGATCAATACGAGGTGAGTGCATATGCATACAAATCTGCTGAACAGCATAACAAATATCCGGTCTCGTAAAGGTTAAGTACTGTAAGGCCCCTGCAAGACTTCAATACAATGTTGGATCCTCAAACTCAGGACTGGAGGTTGCACTAAGTTTCGGTTTTGAGTCTACAGGAGTTGCCACGGGTTTACAAGAAGACATACCAGCCCTGTCGATGATGTCTTTAGCATACACTTGTTGTGACAAAAATAACTTACCATTCTGCCTAGTGACATGGACCCCCAAAAAATGACTAAGAGGACCAAGATCCTTTATATCAAATTCATTAGCAAGTTTTGACATAAGGTGTACCTGTAGCGTATCAGTAGAGGTGGTAAGTATGATATCATCAACATAGATCAAAAGGTAGGCTGTCAACTGTTGGTGATGATAAATGAAGAGAGGATTATCACACTTACTTTGATGAAAGCCTAATGTAAGCATGAAATCCGTGAACCGTTGATACTACGCACGCGGTGCCTGTTTTAAGCCATAAAGAGATTTCTTTAACAAGCACACATGATCTGGAAAGTGTCGATGTCTAAACCCCATGGGTTGGTACATGTATACCGTCTCTTTGAGTTTACCGTGAAGAAATGCATTAGTGCCATCCAGTTGGTGAATGGGCCATGACTGAGATAAGGCAAGGGATAACACGGTTCGTATAGTAGTCGCTTTAACAACCAGACTAAACGTTTCACCACAATCAACCCCAATATGTTGATTACTGCCATCACAAACTAACCGAGCCTTATAACGTTCCAATGTTCCATCTGACCTGAATTTATGTCGAAATAACCACATGTTGCGAATAACATTCATATGGGGTTGTTTAGGAACCAACTCCCATGTCTTATTTTTAATAAGTGCAACAAATTTGGTAGTCATGGCATTGTGCCATTCCGTAGTGGACAAGGCTTCCTTAGGGTTCTTTAGGATGGGGAGAAGAGTGGAGGTTAAGAATACGTTTTGGTTTAGAAATACCATCCATAGCGCGCATGCGGATGGTACGAGATGGGGGTGGGGGAGGAGGGGAAGGAATGTGGGACGGTGTAACAACTCTTATTTAAAAGTCCTATTTATTACTTTAATTGACCAATATGAAACCCTAATTGAGACACCCAAGTGATTCTGCATAAACCCTAAAATTTTCAGAACAATCGGAATCAGGAACAGGGCCCCTAAAACTCAGGGGGGTAAACCCTAATCGGTAATATCCACACAGTTTGTTGTCGAAATTGAAAATGAACGCGAGACCAACTCAGCTGAGCTACTGGAACACGGAGCAACCCTATAGTAGAATAGGGTCTCTCGCGCCACGCGACGCGCACAAGGAGACCTTTCGCGTGGCGCGAGAGGGACGGTTTTTCATGTATAAATAGTAGAGTCTGGGACTTGATATTTCGCATTCGTTCGACGATAAAACTCAAAACATACGCTGAGATATCATAGAATTACTATAAAAACACACACAGATCACGAAGTGCTGCCGCAATACAGGGTAATAACTCGATCGCTGCTACGATTCAATGTCCGATTGATTAAACTATCCAATGGATGTTTAAGTGCTGCCCACATTCGGGTTATTGCTTTGTCATTCATCGTTAAATCGATGGATGTTTAAGTATCGCACTTTGTCATTCATTGTGAGGGTTTGATCTCGTGAGTTATCGTAAATGCTGTATTGGTTACTAACCTAGTTTGTGTGCATTGTTATTTAAATTAGGTTAAAAAGGCTAATCAGTAGGCTAGGCTCTGCTCAAATAAATCTGCAATGTGAGTCATTCTCTTTTTATTCAAAGTGCTTTATAAATTCTTAAATATTTTCAAAGTTATAATTACAGTGATTAAGTATATGTAATCACCAAATTACAGCCAGTATGTGGGGTTTTGTATACATTACTTTATAATCGTCACCATTGGGGCAGCCAATGGGGGATATGACCATAGTCACAGATCCGGCCGAGTGACAAATATTGTGGGTAGTTGGTTGATATCAGAAACATTGTAATCTCTCTTAATACTGTAAATTATAACAAACGTGTCGTTTTAATAAATAGAATGATTCACCAGTATTTTCCGCTGACAAAACCTTTTTCAAACATGTTTCAGGTGATCTGTTGTGATTCAGGAAAAGTGTCGTGAAACACTGCAAGCTTAAGAAAGTGGCTCATTATAAAATAAAAGAAATCATGTTTTGTAAAATAAAGATTTCTCCGTGAAATCTTATGATTGTAAATTACCGGGTTTTATCTCGAGTAGTGAAATAAAATAATCGGGAAAATTTTAGCTTTAAAAAGATCCTGATGATAAACTTCCGCTGTCAATTCAATACCACGGGATTTTCTGTCCCGCGGCTCTTGAAACGGGTCAAACCGGGTCGGGGGCCGTGACAGAAAAAGGTGGTATCAGAGCCACTGAGTTAAGCTAATTAAGTATTTAGAAATACTTAATTTTTTCCTGATTACCATTATGTGATTATGTGTTTTATTAACTGACTATTTGTTAGTTACAGTATGGGTAAGCAAAAGCTTTCAAACATCTATCTTAAATTAGATAGGTCATTCAACGAGAAGGGAAGTTCATCCCAAACCAAATCCTCAAATCACTCTGTAATTCCTGAAGAAGGAATATTTGTGCGAAAAACACAATATGAGGAACCACTTTCTCCTAATAAAAGAAGTTTGATTTTTAAGAAAAGTCTGGAGAAAATAAAGAAATTCCGAGAAAAGAAGGTTAAACAAGAAACCCAGGAATTAACCAGTAAATCACCTTGGGAAGACAAGTTAGATGAAAAATGGGCAGATCTCTATATGCTAGCTACTGTAGCAGTAAATGCAAATCTTTAAATACTTTAACTTAAGTTTTAGCAACATTATCACCTACAAGTCAGAAATATTAACTAGTAAAATAAATAAGTTACAGTAAACCCTGGTGTGTTTTAATTTTAATTATCTTTGTGTTAAATCAGTCACACGGTATGAAATAATATTTAAAGGTTATTTATGAAATTTTGTTTTAACTTAGTAAAATTTTGTATTTTGCATATGTGATAAACAGCATGAGTGACTTGTCTGAAGCCTTTCAGAATTTAAATCTCTATCCGGTAAAAATAGAGGTTTCCAGAGATTTCAATAGGTATATACCAGATATAGAAGAACCTATAGAATTTGATGCTCCACCTCTGGAGAAACCCAAGCCTAAGAAGATGAGAAGATTGGTAGGATGGAGGCGTGTGCGTAGAAGAAAACCTGCCACTAGGAAGATTCCTAAAATAAACAATCCCTTAGAAAAAGGAAAAGAAATTGAAAACGGGGAAAGTTCTAGACAACAGGAATTGGGGATTGAAGACGGGGAAGATTCTAGGCAGATGGAAATACAGTTTGGGGAATATTCTAGGCAGATGGAAATGGAGTATGGAGAAGGTTCTAGACAAACCAAGAGGGAAATTGGGGAAAGCTCTAAGCAAACCCAGGAAATGACATTGCAGGAGGAGCTAGATTTTATATTGACAAGCTGTGATACTATTAAGCCTGTCAATGAAAATGTTTTTACTCATCCTATTGAAACCCAACTTTCAATGAATTTGGAACCAGCAATCCCAGAACCTATAATCCACACCCGACCTCTAGGAATGGACGAGTGGTGGACTAATGATTGGCAGTTCCAAAACCTTCTCAACAGTCCTTATTCCTTTCTCCCTCAGTTCGATCCAGAACCTTTACCAAATCCACCGATGAGTAATGAGAATATGGCTGAACTCCGCCATTTTGGCGAAGAGCTGATGGATGCTGGGAATAGGATCCGAGAGATTGGGGGACAAATCTCATGGAAATATGATGAGAGGTAACATCGTTATTAAAAATGCAAGTTGATAAGGGAAAAAGGAGTTAGGAATCTATGTTTGTATAATAACAATAATAGTAAATAAAAATCAGTATGTGTAAAATAAACAATAAAACGGTTGTAAGATAAAAATGTATATGGAAGCATAATATAATCTATAAACAAAAGAAAATTTACAAATTTTGGTTGTATATTTGTTTATGTGATTATGTGCGATTAATTGTTATATTGGATTGTTTCTTATTTTATACTAATTATTTATTTATAAATTAATTATCAGATGGCAAACATTGGTAATGAACCAGTAAATGAAGTAAATCAATCTGAGCAAAATCAGGAAGAGCAATTGTTAAACAGGCAAGATATCGAGGATATCGTTGCTCAAGGAATAGCCAATGCTATCCCAGCAATCATTGCTGCTGCCCAGAAACCTGTTAAACCTCAATCAATCATTCCTAGTAAACGTACACAAGACGATAATTTTAGTAATAGTATAAACGGGGGTGGTAATCATATTAATAACAATAATGATATGCAAGCCCCAATTTTCAAGAAAATGAAAGCTGCAATACCTGGTTGCACTTACAAAGAATTCCTTGCCTGTAAACCAGCTGAGTTTGCAGGTAACGAAGGGGCTATTGCAGCACTGCGTTGGTTAGAGAAAACTGAGGCAGTGATCACCATAAGTAAATGTGCTGAGGAAGATCAAGTTATGTATGCGTCCAATCTTTTTAAAGAAGGGGCGTTAGAATGGTGGAATACAGTTTTACAAGCTAAAAGAAGGATCGAGGCATATGCCATGAACTGGGAAGAATTTAAGAGTCTTGTAGAAAGAAAATTCTGTCCCGAGTATGAAAAAGATCAAATGGCAAATAAATTCCTGAACCATCGGATGGTGAATGTGGATTGTCGAGGATATACTTCAACATTCTTCGAATATGCTAGAGTGGTACCAACGCTGGCTTCGCCAGAGCCGGTACTCATTTCTCGCTATATCTGGGGATTAATTAGTGAAATCCGTAATATCTTTAAAGCTGCGAGACCTCGCACTATTGGCGATGCGGTAGAATTAGCTAATACCCTCACTGACGAACTGGTACGCACAAGAGATGAAAACAAGAAGAAGGAACTGGCTCAGAAAATTACCCAAGGATTTCATGTGGGTAATAATAGTAACTTCAAGAAAAGAGGAATAGGGCAATCCTCAACTCCTCAGTTCTGCATGAATTGCAAAAAGAAACATTATGGAAGATGCAGTATAACCTGCAACTTTTGCAAAACTGTAGGACATCGTGAAGAAAACTGCAGAAAGAAAACCATAATCTGCTTTAACTGTGGAGAAGCGGGGCATTTTAAAACAGAATGTCCTAAATTGGCCAAACCAGCAGACAACAAAACCAAGGCGACCGACGGAGCTACTAAGAAAAATGTCAGAGCATTCCAGCTAACCACTCAAGAAGCAGAACTCATTCCAGATGTGATAGCTGGTACGTTCTTAGTACACAACATTTATGCAAAAGTATTATTTGACTCTGGTGCAAACCAAAGTTTTATCAATACTTCATTCTGCCAAGCTCTTAATTTACCTTTAACCAACATTAGGCAGATTTATATAGTCGAAACCGCAGATGGGAATTCAGTTAAAATAGATCAGGTTTTGAAAAAGGTAGAAATAGAACTTTCAGGTCATAAATTCTCTGCAAACCTGTTACCTATGAAATTAGCTGAATTCGATGTTGTGTTAGGAATGGATTGGTTAATAGCCAACCATGCTCGAATCCTTTGTGATAATAATTATATATAAATTCAGGCACCTACTGGAGAAGTAATCATGATTACAGGAAATCAACCACGTAAACCCATGAAGTTTATATCAGTAATGAAAATTGCTAGTTATGAACGAAAACAAGGAATAGTATACATGATTTCAGTAATCATTAGTACTAAAGGTAAAGAACTTAAGGAGATTCCTGTAGTCTCAGAATACTCAGATGTATTCCCAGAAGAGTTACCAGGATTACCACCAGATAGGGAAGTAGAATTTAGGATTCATCTAATTCCCGGAACTACACCGATAGCCAAGGCACCTTATCGGTTAGCTCCTACCGAAATGTTAGAATTGAAAAAGCAATTAGATGAATTACTAAGTAAAGGATTCATACAACCTAGCTCATCCCCTTGGGGAGCGCCAGTGTTGTTCGTAAAGAAGAAGGATGGTTCGATGAGAATGTGTATTGATTATAGAGAATTGAATAAGGTTACAATTAAGAATCGATACCCATTACCTAGGATTGATGATCTTTTTGATCAACTTCAAGGAGCTAGATATTTTTCTAAGATCGACTTACGCTCCAGATATCATCAATTAAAAGTACAAGAGGAAGACATACCTAAAACTGCTTTCAGGACTAGGCACGGTCATTACGAGTTTACAGTCATGCCCTTTGGGTTAACAAATGCTCCTGCAGCATTTATGGACATGATGAATAGAATCTGTAAACCGTATTTGGATAAATTTGTAATTGTCTTCATTGACGATATACTTATTTATTCCAAAAGTCAGACAGAACATTGTGAGCACTTGCATGCACTCTTAACTTTGTTAAGAAAAGAAAAGCTTTATGCCAAATATTCGAAGAGTGAATTTTGGCTAAAGGAAGTGCAATTTCTAGGTCACATGGTGAATCACGAAGGTATTCACGTAGATCCTGCTAAGATAGAGGCAATTACCAAATGGAGGATTCCGCAAACCGCAATGGAAATTAGAAGTTTTATAGGTTTAGCTGGATACTATAGACGATTTATTAAGGATTTTTCCAAAATAGCTGTACCATTAACTAAGCTAACCTGTAAAGCAGTTAAGTTTGAATGGGGACCTAAACAAGAAGAAGCCTTTAGAATCTTGAAGCAAAAGTTAACAAATACTCCAATCCTAGCCTTACCCGAAGGAACATAAGATTTTGAAGTATATTGTGATGCTTTAAAACTAGGATTAGGATGTGTGCTTATGCAATGCAAGAAAGTAATTGCGTATGCTTCAAGGCAATTGAAAAAGCACGAAGAAAATTATACGACTCATGACTTAGAATTAGGAGCCGTAATTTTTGCCCTTAAAATTTGGAGACATTATCTGTACGGAAGTAAATTCACTGTCTATACAGATCACAAAAGTTTAAGATATATATTTGGGCAAAAAGAGAGAAACATGAGACAAAGGAGATGGATGGAAATATTAAGTGACTACGACTGTGATATTCAGTATCATGAAGGAAAGGCCAATATAGTTGCAGATGCCTTAAGTCGTAAGTATCATGAGAAACAACGACGGGTTCGTGCTCTCAGGTTAAATCTACAATTAGATTTAATGGAAAAATTAAGGAATGTTCAGGAAACAGCAATCAAGGATGATGCTGAAGGAAAGAAAGGACGAATAAAGGAATTAGAACAATGAGCTGATGGAATTTGGAAATTCCATAAGAAAAGAATCTGGGTACCTAAGCAAGGAGAATTAAGAAATAAGATCTTAGAGGAAGCTCATAAATCTAGGTATACCATACATCCTGGAAACAATAAGATGTACCAAGCTTTAAGAAATAATTTCTGGTGGATAGGCATGAAGAAAGATATAGCTAGATATGTTTCTAAGTGTCTTACTTGTTCACAAGTTAAGGCAGAACACCAGAAACCTTCAGGTCTACTACAACAATTAGAAATGCCAGTATGGAAATGGGAACTCATAACAATGGATTTTGTTACTTAGTTTCCCAAAACCAGAAAAGGTAATGATGCGATTTGGGTAATTGTGGATCGATTAACCAAATCAGCTCATTTTCTACCCATGAAAGAAACCTTTAGCATGGAAAGGTTGGCAAAGTTGTATGTAGATGAAGTAGTATCCCTACATGGAGTTCCACTCTCCATTGTATCAGATAGGGATAGTCGTTTCACTTTTCACTTTTGGACAAGTTTCCAAGAAGCCATGGGAACTAAACTAAACTTAAGCACTGCATATCATCCTCAAACAGACGGGCAAAGTGAAAGGACGATACAAACTCTAGAAGAGATGCTCCGAGCATGTGTGATAGATTTTGGTGGAAACTGGGATGATCACCTACCCTTAATTGAATTCTCCTATAACAATAGTTATCATTCAAGTATCGAATCTGCCCCATTTGAAGCACTATACGGACGTAAGTGCAGAACTCCAGTATGTTGGGCAGAAATAGGAGAAAGTCAATTATCAGGACCAGAGATAGTACAAGAGACTACCGACAAGATCACTCAAATCAAGGAAAGACTAAAGACGGCTCAAGATCGTCATAAGAGTTATGCAAACAATAGAAGGAAGCCATTGGAGTTTCAAGTTGGAGACAAAGTATTATTAAAAGTATCTCCTTGGAAAGGAGTAGTACGATTTGGAAAGAAAGGAAAGCTAAGTCCAAGATACGTAGGACCATTTTCAGTGATCCAACGTATAGGACCAGTTGCTTATCGTTTACAATTACCCGAAGAACTAGCTGGAGTAGATGATGTGTTTCATGTATCCAATCTCAAGAAATGTTTGTCTGATGAATCCCTGGTAGTACCTCTTCAAGATGTAGAGGTAAATGAAAAGCTGAAATTCGTAGAGAAACCTCTTCAGATAGAAGACATAAAGGTGAAATTTCTCAAGCACAAACGATTAGTACTTGTCAAGGTCAAGTGGGATTCAAAGAGAGGAGCTGAATACACTTGGGAGCTGGAATCAGAAATGAAGAAAAAGTATCCCTACTTATTCCAGTAAATCTCGAGGACGAGATTTTTATTAAGGTGGGGAGAATGTAACAACTCTTATTTAAAAGTCCTATTTATTACTTTAATTGACCAATATGAAACCCTAATTGAGACACCCAAGTGATTCTGCATAAACCCTAAAATTTTCAGAACAATCGGAATCAGGAACAGGGCCCCTAAAACTTGGGGGGGGGGGGGGTAAACCGTAATCGGTAATATCCACACAGTTTGTTGTCGAAATTGAAAATGAACGCGAGACCAACTCAGCTGAGCTACTGGAACACGGAGCAACCCTATAGTAGAATAGGGTCTCTCGCGCCACGCGACGCGCACAATGAGACCTTTCGCGTGGCGCGAGAGGAACGGTTTTTCATGTATAAATAGTAGAGTCTGGGACTTGATATTTCGCATTCTTTCGACGATAAAACTCAAAACATACGCTGAGATATCATAGAATTACTATAAAAACACACACAGATCACGAAGTGCTGCCGCAATACAGGGTAATAACTCAATCGCTGCTACGATTCAATGTCCGATTGATTAAACTATCCAATGGATGTTTAAGTGCTGCCCACATTAGGGTTATTGCTTTGTCATTCATCGTTAAATCGATGGATGTTTAAGTATCGCACTTTGTCATTCATTGTGAGGGTTTGATCTCGTGAGTTATCGTAAATGCTGTATTGGTTACTAACCTAGTTTGTGTGCATTGGTATTTAAATTAGGTTAAAAAGGCTAATCAGTAGGCTAGGCTCTGCTCAAATAAATCTGCAATGTGAGTCATTCTCTTTTTATTCAAAGTGCTTTTTAAATTCTTAAATATTTTCAAAGTTATAATTACAGTGATTAAGTATATGTAATCACCAAATTACAGCCAGTATGTGGGGTTTTGTATACATTACTTTATAATCGTCACCATTGGGGCAGCCAATGGGGGATATGACCATAGTCACAGATCCGGTCGAGTGACAAATATTGTGGGTAGTTGGTTGATATCAGAAACATTGTAATCTCTCTTAATACTGTAAATTATAACAAACGTGTCGTTTTAATAAATAGAATGATTCACCAGTATTTTCCGCTGACAAAACCTTTTTCAAACATGTTTCAGGTGATCTATTGTGATTCAGGAAAAGTGTCGTGAAGCACTGCAAGCTTAAGAAAGTGGCTCATTATAAAATAAAAGAAATCATGTTTTGTAAAATAAAGATTTCTCCGTGAAATCTTATGATTGTAAATTACCGGGTTTTATCTCGAGTAGTGAAATAAAATAATCGGGAAAATTTTAGCTTTAAAAAGATCCTGATGATAAACTTCCGCTGTCAATTCAATACCACGGGATTTTCTGTCCCGCGGCTCCTGAAACGGGTCAAACCGGGTCGGGGGCCGTGACAGACGGTGTAGGTGGTGGTTGGTTCGGCTGGTGGGCATTTGGTTGTTGGGTAGTTAAAGGGTTTGGGTTAGGTGTGGTAGGGCCGGGTCGGTTTCGTCTTGAGTAGGTTCGTAGGGGTGGTGAAATGGGCTGGGTAACAGGCTTTTGTAGTGGTGTAGTGGAAGTCTGAAGGTGGGTCGTTTGGCTTAAGGATGGGCTGGATGGGCCTGGGGTGATGGGTTAGGGGTCTGGTTCAGCAACATCTATGTGGGGTGATGGATGTTGTTAAGCCCAAAGAAGTGGGTGTAGATGATCATTAAGAAGCTCATAGTATTGGGGTGAAGGTTTTGAGTTATTCGCAAAGGGAAATGTTTGCTCATAAAAAATTACGTGTCAATTAATGATGATTTTATTTGTTGATAGGTCTAGGCATTTGTATCCTCGGTGATTAGGAGGGTAGCCAAGAAATACACAAGGGATGGAACGATAGGCTAGTTTGTTTATAGTGGGATGGGGAATGAGTTGGTAGCATAGACATCCAAATACACGAAGATGTGCATATGAGGGAGGTCGATGGTATAAGATTTAGGTGGGGGACTTGTGGTTAAGTAATTTGCTAGGATGGATGTTAAGAAGATATGTGGCAACCTCTAGGGCGTTGTAAGGACCTGCAAAAATGTCCCAAAACGACCCGTAAGTAGAAACCCGGACCCCTAAAACCCGAATCCTTGTTGAAAATCAAGAAAATCAAAATTTAAGGGTCGCTCGCGGGCCGCGTAAGACTTAAGGGAAGCTTACGCGGGCCGCGATAGCTAGGTGGTTCGACCGGATAAGCTTTGGGCCACGTGTCAGCCACGTGACGGACCTACGCGTGACACGCTAGCCCTAATCGTAGCCTAGGTGGCCCTCGCGGGCCGCGTAAGATCTTTCTTGGGTTTACGCGGGCCGCGTAAAACCCAAATTTTTACTATAAATGGGACGATGCATGGCATTGCTTCTTTGTTCAAAAATTTAGTTCAAAACGTCCATATTCTGCTTAAAAACGAGTGTTAAGGTATCAAGACGCTGCTACGATTACAAGGTATTAACTCGATCACTGCTACGATACAATGTCCGATCGATTGAAACCGATCTGATGGATGTTTAAGTGCTGCCCGAATCCGGGCTATACTTTGTCATTCGTCGTGAGGGTTTTGATTTCGTGAGTTATCGTAAATGTTGTATTAAGTTACTGACCTAGTTTCGTATGCATTGTTATTTAAACTAGGTTACGAGGCTAAAATCAGTAGGCAAGATTCTGTCCAACTAAATTTGCAATGTGAGTCATTCTCTTTTTATCAACAATGTTTTACAATACCCAAATGTTTTCCAGTTATATGTTACAGGGATTAAGTCTTGGTTATCTTAAATTACTGGCAAGTGGGGTATTGTGCACATTACTATTGTTTCTCACTTTTAACAGTGATAATCATCACTATTGGGTGAAAGGACCCAATGGGGGTATGACCATCGTCACCAGGTGTGACACGGGGCCAGATAATTATAAGATAGTGGCCATTGTAATCGCTCTTATGCTGTAATCTATAACAATGTGTCGTTTTGTACCAAATGAATGACTCGCCAGTATTTCCCCGCTGATAAATTTTTTTAAACATGTTTCAGGTGATTTACTGTGACCAGGGAAAGTGTCGCGTAACACTAAAAGCTTGATGAGGTGCCTCAGTAAAATAAATAAACATGTTTTGAAAAACAGGGAATTTCCTCGTGAAATTCCTTTATTGTAAATTACGGGGTTTGCCCCAAATTGTGAAATAAAATAATTGGACATTTTCAGTTTCACGATCCTGTTAAAATTTTCGCTGCCAAATTTCAATACCACGGGTTTCTGTCCCGCGGCTCCTGAACAGGGTAAAAACCGGGACGAGGGCCGTGACAGAAAAATGTGGTATCTGAGCCACTGATTTAAGCCAATTAAGTATTTAGAAATACTTAATTCTCTAAATTGTCATTCTGTGATTCTGTGAAAATTTAAGTTGCAATAAATCACATTCTGATTAGGATTTTTGTGTTTTCTTCATATCTGCTAACAACATGAATGAGTTGTCTGAAGCTCTTCAGAATCTCGCTATCCATTCTGCTGGTATGGAAGTTCCCAAGGACTTTTTCGGTTATCAGGCAGACACTGAAGAACCAATGGAATTCCAAGCCCAGGAGAAACTAAAACCGAAAAAGAGGAGGAGAATCTTGGACTGGAAACGCGGACGTAGGAAGAAGCCAGCCGCCTAGAAGGTTAAAAAGACTGAGGATCCGAAAGACAAAAGGAAAGGAGATAGGGGAAAGCTCGGGTCAGGCCCAGAAGATGCCGCCCTGGGAGGAGCTTGATCGCAAACTTGCAAATTGTGATCTCATCGGACCTGCCAATGAAAACCTCTTCAGTTTTCCAGCCCAATCTGAACTTCCAATTAATTTGGCACCTGCAATTCCAGATCCTATTGTCAACCACCAACTTCTACCCGGAGAATTGGAGGAGTGGTGGACAAGTGACTGGCAGTTTCAGAACTTCATGAATAACCCCAACGTCTATTTTCCTCTGTTTGACCCTGAACCAGCACCAAACCCACCTATGAGCACAGAAAACGTGGCTGAACTCCGCCATTATGGCGAGGAACTGGTGGACGATGGAAATAGAATTCGGGAAGTGGGGGAGAAAATCACATGGAAATACGACGAGAGGGAGCGTCGCTTCTGAAGGGCTGGTTAACTGGGGATGTTTGCTTGTATAATAATAATAATAATAAATAAAAATAATAATAATAATAATAAAAACATAATCATGTAAAATAACTCAAAATAAAACTTTTGTAATATAACTAGTGTGTATCGATGCATACTAATATATAAAATATGAAAGTCGCAAAATCGACAATTTTGGCTATACGTGTTGACTTGATTATGTGTGATTGTTTTATTATGGCCGGTTGTTATCTATTTTGGTGATAATAATTTGCATATATTGTTAATTATTCAGATGGAAAACGCGGAAAGTCAACTAGTCAACGAAGTTAACCAATCTGAACAAAATAATGAAAACCACTTTCTTAATAGACATGATATAGAAAACATCGTTTCTCAGGGAATAGCCAATGTTATTCCAGCAATCATTGCTGCTTCTCGAAATCCAGTTGAACCTCCCCAAGCTAACCACAGCAAACGTACTAGTGACGACAATTTCAGTAACAGTGTAAATGGAGGCGGCAATAATAATAATGATGTGGTGCAAGCCCCCTTGCTTAAGAAAATGAAAGCTGCAACACCTGGTTGCACATACAAGGAATTTCTTGCTTGTAAACCGGTTGAATTTGCAGGCAATGAAGGGGCAACTGCCGCACTACGATGGTTGGAGAAAACCAAAGCAGTAATTAAAATAGGCAAATGTATCAAGGAAGACAAGGTTATGTATGCATCCCACCTTTTTAAATAAAGGGCGGTAGAATGGTGGAACACGGTACTACAAGCCAAGGGAAGTGACGAGGCTTATGCCATGAATTTGGAAGAATTTAAGAGATTGGTGGAAAGAAAATTCTGTCCCGAATATGAAAAAGAACAAATGACAAATAAGTTCTTGAACCACCGGATGGTGGATGTTGACTATCGAGGGTGTACTTCGACATTCTTCGAGTATGCTAGAGTTGTACCAACCCTGGCTTCGCCAGAACCGGTACTTATTTCTCGCTATATTTGGGGTTTGATTAGCGAGATTCATGATATCGTCAAAGCTGCGAGACCTCGCACAATTGACGATGCGGTCAAACTAGCCAACACCTTAACCGATGGACTAGTACGTACTCGA
The DNA here is from genome assembly GCA_030545235.1 of Helianthus tuberosus. Taxonomy (NCBI): domain Eukaryota; kingdom Viridiplantae; phylum Streptophyta; class Magnoliopsida; order Asterales; family Asteraceae; genus Helianthus; species Helianthus tuberosus. The sequence goes on along the minus strand of JARYGA010011781.1, from coordinate 26,702 downwards.
GAAGAAAACAGGAAGAAGGAACTGGCCCAAAGGATTACCCAAGGATTTCGTGTGAGTAATAATAGTAGTAATTTCAAGAAAAAGGGGACTGGGCAATCCTCCACCCCGCCATTCTGCAGTACCTGTAAAAGAAAGCATTTTGGAAAATGTAAGGGGTACTGTAATTTCTGCAAAATTCCGGGGCACCAAGAAGAAGAATACAGGAGGAAGAAATCAACAATTTGCTTTAACGGCGAAGAAGCTGGACATTTTAGACCAGACTGCCCGAAACTGGTCAAGCCAGCTGACAACAAGGCAAAAACAACTTATGGAACTACTAACAAGAAAAATGCAAGAGCCTTCCAGCTAACCACTCAAGAAGCAAATCTGATTCCGGATGTGATAGCTGGTACGTTCCTAGTTCATGACGTTTACGCAAAAGTATTATTTGACTCTGGTGCAAACCAAAGTTTCATAAATACTTCATTCTGCCAAGCCCTTAAGCAACCTTTAACCAAACTTAGATAAGTTTTTACGGTAGAAACAGCAGATGGTACTTCTGTTAACATAAATAAGGTCTTGCAAGAAGGAAAGATAGAACTCTTAGGCCATAAATTTTCTGCAAACCTGTTACCTATGAACTTAGCTGGATTCGATGTTGTGCTAGGAATGGATTGGTTAGTAGCCAACCATGCACGAATCCTCTGTGATAAGAATTCCATAGAAATTCATACACTCACAGGAGAAATAATTGTGGTTACAGGAGATAAGCCACGAAAGCCAATGAAATTCATTTCAGTAATGGAAGTAGCCAGTTATGCACGAAAAGAAGGAATAGTGTATATGATGTCGGTGATTATTAACACTAAAAGTAAATAACTCAAAGAAATTCCATTAGTATCAGAATACCCGGATATATTTCCAGAAGAACTACCTGGATTACCACCCGATAGGGAAGTAGAATTTAGAATTCATCTAATTCATGGAACTACACCGATAGCTAAGGCACCTTATCGGTTAGCACCCACCGAAATGTTAGAATTGAAAAAGCAGTTAGATGAATTATTAAGCAAAGGATTTATACAACCTAGTTCATCCCCTTGGGGAGCACCAGTGTTATTTGTGAGAAAGAAGGATGGTTCAATGCGGATGTGTATCGATTATAGGGAACTGAATAAGGTTACAATTAAGAATCGATACCCTTTACCCAGGATCAATGATCTTTTTGATCAACTTTTGGAGGCTAGATATTTCTCTAAGATAGATCTGTGCTCCGGATACCATCAGTTGAAAGTACAAGAAGAAGACAGACCTAAAACTGCCTTTAGAACTAGGTACGGTCACTACGAGTTTACAGTCATGCCGTTTGTACTAACAAATGCTCCTGCGGCATTCATGGACATAATGAATAGGATCTGTAAACCATATTTGGATAAATTCATAATTGTCTTCATCGACGATATACTTATTTATTCCAAAGGCCAGGAGAAACATTGTGAGCACCTGCATGCACTCTTAACTTTGTTAAGAAAGGAAAAGCTTTATGCCAAATTCTCGAATTGTTAATTTTGGCTACAGGAGGTGCAATTTTTAGGACATATGGTAAATCACGAAGGTATTCACGTAGATCCTTCTAAGATAGAAGCAATCATAAAATGGAAGGTCCCATAATCAGCCACGAAAGTTAGAAGTTTTCTAGGATTAGCTGGTTACTATAGGCGATTCATTAAGGATTTTTCTAAGATAGCTGTGCCATTAACTAAGCTAACCTGTAAAACAGTTAAGTTTGAATGGGGACCCAAGCAAGAAGAGGCCTTTAGAATTTTAAAGCAAAGATTAACAAATGCCCCAATTCTAGCTTTACCAAACGGAACAGAAGATTTTGAAGTTTATTGTGATGCTTCTAAGCTAGGGTTAGGATGTGTGCTAATGCAACGTAAAAAGGTAATTGCGTATGCGTCAAGACAATTGAAAAAGCATGAGGAAAATTATACGACTCATGACTTAGAATTAGGAGCAATAATTTTTGCCCTTAAGATTTGGAGACACTATCTATATGGTAGTAAGTTTACTGTCTATAAGGATCATAAGAGCTTAAGATACATATTTGGGCAAAAAGAATTAAACATGAGGCAAAGAAGATGGATGGAAATTCTAAGTGACTACGACTATGATATTCAATATCATGAAGGAGAGGCAAATGTAGTAGCAGATGCCCTAAGTCGTAAGTATCATGAGAAACAAAGACGAGTTCGTGCTCTTAGATTAACTCTCCAATTGGATTTAATGGAACAACTGAAGAATGTTCAGGAAGCAGCAATCAAGGATGATGCTGAAGGAATGAAAGGACGAATAAAGGAACTAGAGCAAGGGGTTGATGGAATTTGGAGATTCCACAAGAAAAGGATTTTGGTACTTAAGCAAGGAGACTTAAGAAATAAGATTCTGGAGGAAGCCCATAAATCTAGGTATACCATGCATCCTGGTAATAACAAGATGTACCAAGATTTAAGAAATAATTTCTGGTGGATAGGAAAGAAAAAGGACATAGCTAGGTATGTTTCTAAATGCCTAACTTGTTCACAAGTTAAGGCAGAACACCAGAAACCCTCAGGCCTACTGCAACAATTAGAAATGTCTATATGGAAGTGGGAACTAATAACCATGGACTTTGTTACTAAGTTACCCAAGACCAGAAAAGGTAACGACGCAATCTGGGTGATTGTGGATCGATTAACCAAATCAGCCCATTTCCTACCCATGAAAGAAACCTTTAGCATGGAAAGGTTAGCAAAATTGTACATAGACGAAGTAGTATCCTTACATGGAGTCCCACTCTCCATTGTATCAGATAGGGATAGTCGCTTCACTTCACATTTCTGGACAAGTTTCCAAGAAGCGATGGGGATGCGATGTAACAACTCTCATCAAAAGTCCAAATTATTATATTATTATTATTTTATCCAATATGAAACCCTAATTAAGACACCCAAGTGATTCTGCACAAAACCTAAAATTTTCAGAACAATCGGAATCAGGATCAGGGCCCCTAAAACTCAAGGGGGGTATACCCTAGTTAACGATTATCTAAATTTCTCGTTGTCAAAATGTTAAATTAAGAATCTGTCAAGTCAGCAAAGCTAGTCCCAACCATGGCTACCCTATAAAATATAGGTAACCCTTACGGACCGTAAGGGTTAATTGTTACAGTCCGTAAGGAGGGGCAAAATTCGGGTATAAATAGCAGACATTGGTACTTGAAATTTGGCGTATGTTCGACGAAGAAATTCGTTTCATGCACCGATTTACATTCTGTTTACCACAATTAACACACACTAATCACGAAGTGCTTCCGCAATCAGGGTAATAACTCGATCGCTATTACGATTCAACGTCCGATCGATTATAACTATCCAACGATTGTTTAAGTGCCGCTCAAATTGAGTTTATATTTTATTAATTCATCGTGATTTCGACTTGAATGTTTGAGTACTGCTCGAATTCGGACTATACTTTGTCATTCGTTGTGAATCCGCTGAATTGTTAAGTATTGCACTAATAAATCGTTGTGAGGGTTTAATCTCGTGAATTGTTGTAACTGCTGTATTAGTTACTAACCTGTTATGTGTGCATTGTTATTTAAATTAGGTTAATCAAGGCTAATCAGTAGGCTTATATTCTGCTCGTTAAATCTACAATGTGAGTCATTCTCTTTTTATCAAAACTGTTTATAAAAGCAAGTTTATTTTCAAGGTTATAATTAAAGTGATTAAGTTTATGTAATCACCAAATTACAGCCGGTATGTGGGGTATTGTGCACAGTGTTGCAGTTTTATCACTTTAGGTGGGCGAACCTAAATTTAGTGATATTCGTCATTCATTGGGGCAGCCAATGGTGATATGACCACAGTCACCGAAAAGAGTCGAGTGACAAATACTGTGGGTAGTTGGTTTGATATCAGAAACATTGTAATCTCTTAATACTGTGAATTATAACAAACGAGTCGTTTTAGTAAAACTGAATGATTCACTCAGTATTTCCCTGCTGACAAAACCTTTTTCAAACATGTTTCAGGTGATATGTTGTGAGCACAGGAAAAGTGCCGTGGAGCACTACAAGCTTAGAAAAGTGGCTCAATGTAAATAAATAAAGAAACATGTTTTGAGAAATAAAGATTTCCCAGTGAAATCACTTTATTGTAAATTATGGAATTTATCCCTATATTATATATAAACGAGCAGTTTTAATATTAATCGATCCTGTTTAAAAAGACTTCCGCTGTCACTTAATTAGATACCATCGGATTTCCTGCCTCGCGGCTCTGGACCGGGTCAAACCGGGGCCAAGGGCCGTGACAGGAAAAGGTGGTATCAGAGCCACTGATTTAAGCTTACTATTGATTTTAGCCTATTAAAATAATTGAGAAATTTAATTGCTATTTTGTGAAAACATGTTTTATTAACTGATTAATTATTGAGTTACAGTATGGGTAAACAAAAGATTTCTGCTATCTACCACAAATTAAATACTGCACCCACAGAGAAAGGAACCTCTTCCTCCAAACACCCAGCATATCTGGAAGAAGGGATTTTTTGTCCGTAAAGCAAATTATGAAAATCCTCTTACCCAAGATAAAAGAAATTTGATTCTTAGAAAGGGGCATGAGAAAATAAAGAAACCCCAAGTCAAGAAAGTGAGGTTTAATTCAGAAATTCAGGAATTAGGCAATAGGTCACCTTGGGAAGACACATTAGATGAAAAATGGGCAAACCTTTATATGCTAGCTACCGTAGCAGAGAATGCAAACCTCTAAAAATATCAAGCAGCCTGGTCTAGTAGAAAATTAATCTCCAGTAAATAAAGTATTGTGTGTTCTCTTTCATATAGTCTTTTGTACAAATCCGTATGCAATAAAACTTTAATGTTTATTGTAAAACTTTGTTCCAAAGTTTTAACTTAGCATTTTTGTGCATTTTGCATATATGCTATCCAGCATGAGTGAGATATCGGAAGCATTTCAGAATCTCAACCTCTACCCAGTACCAATTGAAGTCTCCCACGACTTTACTGGTTATATTGCTGACATAGAGGAACCTCTGGAATTCCAAGCTCCACCGCTGGAAAAAGCAAAACTTAAAAAGAAAAGAAGATATGTAGGATGGAGGAAAGTGCGCAGGAGAAAGCCAGTTACTAGGAAACTCCCCAAAATAGAAAACCCTATAGACAAAGGAAAATAAATAGAAATCGGAGAGAGTTCTAATCCAGCAGAGATAGAAATCAGGAAAGATTCTAAACAAAAAGGAATAGAAATTGGAGAGAGCTCCAGACAAACTGAAGAAATCACATTTCAAGAGGAAATAGACCGTCTACTGGCAAATTGTGATGTCATTAGCCCTATCCATAATAATCTATATCCTTACCTAGAAACCCAACTTCCTGTAAATCTGGAACCAGCTATTCCAGACCCACTAATCCACACTCGACCTTTAGGCCAAATGGAAGAATGGTGGACAAATGACTGGCAATTCGAAAATATGATCAACAGTCCTTATTCTTTCCTTCCACAGTTTGATCCAGAACCTATCCCCAATCCTCCAATGAGCAATGAAAACTTAGCCGAACTCCGTCAGTTCGGTGAAGAGCTGATAGGTACAGGGAATAGGTTCCGGGAAATGGGAGAACAAATTTCCTGGAAATACGACGAAAGGGAGCGTCGCTACTAAACTGCCAGTTGACCCAAGAATAGTGGGGTTGGGAAGAATGTCTGTATAATAATAATAATAGCTAAATATAACTCTGTAAAATGGGAAATAAAACATTGTAAGATAAACAGTGTGTATGGATGCCTATATAATATATAAAGCAAAATAGAAGTCGAAACATCGACAATTTTGGATATATATATCTGTGTTATAAGATTTTACGTGCTTCTGTGAAATTGTTTTATTTACAATTATTTGATACTAATAGTTATAATTATAATAATTATCAGATGGAAAACACTAGTAATGAACCAGTTAATGAAGGGAATCAATCTGAACAAAATCAGGAAAACCAGTATATAACTAGACAAGATATTGAAAACATTATCACTCAAGGGATAGCTAATGCTATTCCAGCAATCATGGCTGCTGCTCAGAAACCTGTTGAACCACAACAAATCATTCCTAGTAAACGTGCTCAGGAAGATAATTTTAGTCATAGTGTAAATGGAGGCGGCAATCATGACGATAATAATCCACGACAGGCTCCACCTCCTAAGAAAATGAAAGCCGCATCACCTGGTTGCACTTTCAAAGAATTTCTTGCTTGCAAACCTGCTGAATTTGCAGGCAACGAAGGAGCAACTGCAGTACTGCGTTGGTTAGAGAAAACCGAAGCAGTAATTTCATTAAGTAAGTGTTCCGAAGAAGATCAGGTCATGTACACGTCAAACCTTTTTAAAGAAGGGGCGCTCGAATGGTGGAACACGGTATTACAGGCTAAAGGAAGAAATAGGGCTTATGCTTTAAAATGGGAAGAATTTAAAATTCTTGTAGAAAGAAAATATTGTCCTGAATATGAAAAGGAACAAATGGCAAATAAGTTCCTAAATCATCGTATGGTAGGCGTAGAGTGTCGCGGTTATACTTCGACATTCTTTGAATATGCTAGAGTAGTACCAACACTGGCTTCGCCAGAACCGGTACTCATTTCCTGTTACATTTAGGGATTAATTAGTGAAATTCGTAACATCGTTAAAGCTGCGAGACCTCGCACTATTGACGATGCTGTGGAACTAGCTAATACCCTAACAGATGAACTAGTGCGCACAAGAGAAGAAGATCGAAAGAAGGTATTGGCTCAAAAGATTACCCAAGGATTCCGTGTGGGTAATGATAATAATAGGTTCAAGAAAAGAGGAAGGAGACAATCTGCACAACCGCCTTTTTGCAGCAATTGCAAAAAGAATCATTTTGGAAAATGCAATGTAATCTGCAACTTCTGCAAAATGGCAGGACATCGTGAAGAAAATTGCAAAAAGAAAACCATAGTCTGCTATAACTGTGGAGAAACAGGACATTACAAAACAGAATGTCCTAAATTGATTAAAACCGCAGACAATAAAGGCAAAACAGCTGAAGGAACAACAAAGAAGAATGCCCGAGCATTCCAGCTAACCACTCAAGAAGCTGAACTAATCCCTGACGTTATAGCTGGTACGTTCTTGGTCCACGACGTTTATGCAAAAGTATTATTTGACTCTGGTGCAAACCAAAGTTTTATCAATACTTCATTTTGCCAGGCTCTTAACTTACCTTTAACCACCCTTAAGCAAATTTTTACAGTCGAAACAGCAGACGGGAATTCTGTTAACATAAATAAGGTTTTGCAAGAAGGAAAAATAGAACTGTTAGGCCATAAGTTTTCTGCAAACCTGTTACCTATGAAGTTAGCCGAATTCGATGTAGTATTAGGAATGGATTGGTTGATAGCCAACCATGCTCGAATTCTCTGTGATAAGAACTCTATAGAAATTCAGGCACCCACCGGAGAAGTAATTGTGATTACAGGAGATAAACCACGTAAGCCTATGAAGTTCATATAAGTAATGAAAGTTGCTAATTATGAACGAAAACAAGGAATAGTATATATGATTTCAGTAATCATTAGTACTAAGGGAAAAGAACTTAAGGAAATCCCTGTAGTCTCAGAATACCCAGAGGTATTCCCAGAAGAATTACCAGGATTACCACCAGATAGGGAGGTAGAATTTAGGATTCATCTAATTCCCGGAACTATACCGATAGCTAAGGCACCTTATCGGTTAGCACCTACAGAAATGTTAGAACTGAAAAAGCAATTAGATGAATTACTAAGTAAAGGATTCATACAACCTAGTTCATCCCCTTGGGGAGCGCCAGTGTTGTTTGTAAAGAAGAAGGATGGATCAATGAGAATGTGTATCGATTATAGAGAACTAAATAAGGTTACAATTAAGAATCGATACCCATTACCTAGGATTGATGATCTATTTGATCAACTTCAAGGTGCTAGGTATTTTTCTAAGATAGACTTAAGATCCGGATATCACCAGTTGAAAGTACAAGAAGAAGACATACCTAAAACTGCTTTCAGAACTAGGTATGGCCATTATGAGTTTACAGTCATGCCCTTTGGACTAACAAATGCCCCAGCAGCATTTATGGACATGATGAATCGGATCTGTAAGCCATACTTGGATAAATTTGTAATCGTATTCATCGACGATATACTTATTTATTCCAAGAGTCAGGAAGAACATTGCAAGCACTTGCATGCACTCTTAACTTTGTTAAGAAAAGAAAAGCTTTATGCCAAATTCTCGAAGTGTGAATTTTGGTTAAAGGAAGTACAATTCCTAGGACATATGGTGAATCACGAAGGCATTCACGTAGATCCTGCTAAAATAGAAGCAATCATCAAATGGAAGGTCCCAAAAACAGCTATGGAAATTAGAAGTTTTCTAGGCTTAGCCGGATACTATAGACGATTTATTAAGGATTTCTCTAAGATAGCTGTACCTTTGACTAAATTAACCTGTAAAGCCGCTAAGTTTGAATGGAGATATAGGCAAGAAGAAGCTTTTAAGATTTTAAAGCACCGATTGACGAATGCTCCAATTTTAGCATTACCCGAAGGAACAGAAGATTTTGAAGTATATTGTGATGCTTCAAAATTAGGATTCGGATGTGTATTAATGCAACGCAAGAAGGTAATTGCGTATGCCTCCCGGCAGTTGAAAAAGCACGGGGAAAATTATACGACTCATGATTTAGAATTAGGAGCCATAATTTTTGCCCTTAAAATATGGAGACATTATCTGTATGGAAGTAAGTTTACTGTTTATACAGATCATAAAAGTTTAAGGTATATATTTGGGCAGAAAGAGTTAAATATGAGGCAAAGAAGATGGATGGAAGTTTTAAGCGATTACGACTGTGATATCCAATATCACGAAGGAAAGGCAAACGTAGTTGCAGATGCCTTAAGTCGTAAGTATCAGGAAAAACAAAAGCGAGTCCGTGCTCTTAGATTAAATCTACAAGTAGATTTAATGGAACAATTAAAGGAAGTTCAGGAAACAGCAATCAAGGACGATGCTGAAGGAATGAAAGGTTATATAAAGGAACTAGAGCAAGGAAATGATGGAATTTGGAGATTCCACAAGAAACGAAATTGGGTACCTAAGCAAGGAGAATTAAGAAATAAGATTTTAGAAGAAGCCCATAAATCTAGGTATACTATGCACCCAGGAAACAATAAGATGTACCAAGATTTAAGAAAGAATTTTTGGTGGATAGACATGAAGAAAGATATAGCAAGATATGTTTCTAAGTGTCTTACTTGTTCACAAGTTAAGGCAGAACACCAGAAACCTTCAGGACTACTACAACAATTGGAAATGTCTGTATGGAAATGGGAACTTATAACAATGGATTTTGTTACTAAGTTGCCTAAAACAAGAAAAGGTAATGATGCGATTTGGGTAATTGTGGATCAATTAACCAAATCAGCTCATTTTCTACCAATGAAAGAAACTTTTAGCATGGAAAGGCTAGCCAAGTTGTACGTAAACGAAGTGGTATCATTACATGGAGTCCCACTCTCCATTGTATCAGATAGAGATAGTCGTTTTACTTCTCATTTTTGGAAAAGTTTCCAGCAAGCTATGGGAACTCGACTAAATCTGAGTACTGCATATCATCCCCAAACAGATGGACAAAGGACGATCCAAACTCTAGAAGACATGCTTAGAGCATGTGTAATAGATTTTGGTGGAAACTGGGATGATCATTTACCATTAATTGAATTCTCCTATAATAATAGTTACCATTCAAGCATTGAAACTGCTCCATTTGAAGCACTATATGGAAGAAAATGCAGAACTCCAGTTTGTTGGGTAGAAATAGGAGAAAGTCAATTATCAGATCCAGAAATTGTGCAAGAAACTACTGACAAAATAACTCACATCAAGGAAAGACTGAAAACAGCTCGAGATCGTCAGAAGAACTATGCAGATAATCGCCGCAAGCCGTTAGAATTTCAGGTCAGAGATAAAGTACTATTAAAAGTTTCTCCTTGGAAAGGAGTTGTTCGATTCGGTAAGAAAGGAAAGCTAAGTCCAAGATACGTAGGACCATTTCCTGTGATCCAACGTATAAGACCAGTTGCTTATCGTTTACAACTACCAGAAGAATTAGCAGGAGTACATGATGTATTTCATGTATCCAATCTCAAGAAATGCTTATTAGATGAATCACTGGTAGTACCTCTTCAAGATATAAAGGTAAACGAAAAACTGAAATTTGTTGAGAAACCTCTTCAAATTGAGGATCGAAAGATCAAGTTTCTCAAACATAAACGACTAGTTTTAGTCAAAGTCAGATGGGATTCAAAGAGAGGACCAGAATACACTTGGGAGCTAGAATCAGAAATGAAGAGAAAGTATCCTCATTTATTCCAGTAAATCTCGAGGACGAGATTTATATTAAGGTGGGGAGAATGTAACAACTCTCATCAAAAGTCCTAATTATTATATTATTATTATTATTATTTTATCCAATAGGAAACCCTAATTAAGACACCCAAGTGATTCTGCACAAAACCTAAAATTTTCAGAACAATCGGAATCAGGATCAGGGCCCCTAAAACTTAAGGGGGGTATACCCTAGTTAACGATTATCTAAATTTCTCGTTGTCAAAATGTTAAATTAAGAATCTGTCAAGTCAGCAAAGCTAGTCCCAACCGTGGCTACCCTATAAAATATAGGGAACCCTTATGGACCGTAAGGGTTAATTGTTACGGTCCGTAAGGAGGGGCAAAATTCGGGTATAAATAGCAGACATTGGTACTTGAAATTTGGCGTATGTTCGACGAAGAAATTCGTTTCATGCACCGATTTACATTCTGTTTACCACAATTAACACACACTAATCACGAAGTGCTGCCGCAATCAGGGTAATAACTCGATCGCTGTTACGATTCAACGTCCGATCGATTATAACTATCCAACGATTGTTTAAGTGCCGCTCAAATTGAGTTTATATTTTATTAATTCATCGTGATTTCGACTTGAATGTTTGAGTACTGCTCGAATTTGGACTATACTTTGTCATTCGTTGTGAATCCGCTGAATTGTTAAGTATTGCACTAATAAATCGTTGTGAGGGTTTAATCTCGTGAATTGTCGTAACTGCTGTATTAGTTACTAACCTGTTATGTGTGCATTGTTATTTAAATTAGGTTAATCAAGGCTAATCAGTAGGCTTATATTCTGCTCGTTAAATCTACAATGTGAGTCATTCTCTTTTTATCAAAACTGTTTATAAAAGCAAGTTTATTTTCAAGGTTATAATTAAAGTGATTAAGTTTATGTAATCACCAAATTACAGCCGGTATGTGGGGTATTGTGCACAGTGTTGCAGTTTTATCACTTTAGGTGGGCGAACCTAAATTTAGTGATATTCGTCATTCATTGGGGCAGCCAATGGTGATATGACCACAGTCACCGAAAAGAGTCGAGTGACAAATACTGTGGGTAGTTGGTTTGATATCAGAAACATTGTAATCTCTTAATACTGTGAATTATAACAAACGAGTCGTTTTAGTAAAACTGAATGATTCACTCAGTATTTCCCTGCTGACAAAACCTTTTTCAAACATGTTTCAGGTGATATGTTGTGAGCACAGGAAAAGTGCCGTGGAGCACTACAAGCTTAGAAAAGTGGCTCAATGTAAATAAATAAAGAAACATGTTTTGAGAAATAAAGATTTCCCAGTGAAATCACTTTATTGTAAATTATGGAATTTATCCCTATATTATATATAAACGAGCAGTTTTAATATTAATCGATCCTGTTTAAAAAGACTTCCGCTGTCACTTAATTAGATACCATCGGATTTCCTGCCTCGCGGCTCTGGACCGGGTCAAACCGGGGCCAAGGGCCGTGACATGCGATTAAGTTTAAGTATTGCCTACCATCCCCAAACAGTTGGACAGAGTGAAAGGACGATCCAAACCCTGGAAGACATGCTCAGAGCATGTGTCATGGATTTTGGTGGAAACTGGGATGACCACCTACCTTTAATCGAATTCTCCTATAACAATAGTTATCATGCAAGTATCGAAGTTGCCCCATTTGAAGCACTGTATGGACGGAAGTGTCGAACTCCAGTTTGCTGGGCAGAAATATGAGAAAGTCAATTATCAGGTCCTGAAATTGTGCAAGAAACCACCGACAAGATCACTCAAATCAAGGAAAGACTAAAGACGGCTCGAGATCGCCAGAAAGGTTATGCTGACAATCGACACAAGCCGTTAGAATTTCAAGTTGGAGACAAGGTACTGTTGAAAGTTTCCCCTTGGAAAGGAGTAGTTCGATTCGGTAAGAAGGGAAAGCTAAGTCCAAGGTACATAGGACCATTTTCAGTAATCCAGCGAATAGGACCAGTTGCCTTTCGCTTACAACTACCAGAAGAGCTAGCTGGAGTACATGACGTGTTTCATGTATCTAACCTCAAGAAATGTCTATCTGACGAATCCCTGGTAGTACCTCTTCAAGACATAGAGGTAAATTAAAAGTTGAAATTTGTGGAGAAACCACTCCAAATCGAAGACAGAAAAGTCAAATTCCTCAAACACAAAAGACTGGTATTGGTCAAAGTCAAGTGGGATTCCAAAAGAGGAACTGAGTACACGTGGGAATTGGAATCGAAAATGAAACGAAAGTATCCTCATATATTTCAGTAAATCTCGAGGACGAGATTTTAAATAAGGTGGGGAGGATGTAAGGACCTGCAAAAATGTCCCAAAACGACCCGTAAGTAGAAGCCCGGACCCCTAAAACCCTAATCCTTGTTGAAAATCAAGAAAATCAAAATTTAAGGGTCGCTCGCGGGCCACATAAGACTTAAGGGAAGCATACCTGGGCCGCGACAGCTAGGTGGTTCGACCGGATCAGCTTTGGGCCACGTGTCAGCCACGTGGCGGACCTACACGTGACACGCTAGCCCTAATCGTAGCCTAGGTGGCCCTCGCGGGCCGCGTAAAACCCAAATTTTTGCTATAAATGAGACGATGCATGGCATTGCTTCTGTGTTCGAAAATTTAGTTCAAAACGTCCATATTCTACTTAAAAACGAGTGTTAAGGTTTCAAGATGCTGTTACGATTACAGGGTATTAACTCGATCACTGTTACGATACAATGTCCGGTCGATTGAAACCGATCCGATGGATGTTTAAGTGCTGCCCGAATCTGGGCTATACTTCGTCATTCGTCATGAGGGTTTTGATTTCGTGAGTTATCGTAAATGTTGTATTAAGTTACTGACCTAGTTTCGTATGCATTGTTATTTAAACTAGGTTACGAGGCTAAAATCAGTAGGCAAGATTCTGTCCAACTAAATTTGCAATGTGAGTCATTCTCTTTTTATCAACAATGTTTTACAATACCCAAATGTTTTCCAGTTATAAGTTATAGGGATTAAGTCTTGGTTATCTTAAATTACTGGCAAGTGGGGTATTGTGCACATTACTATTGTTTCTCACTTTTAACAGTGATAATCATCACTATTGGGTGAAAGGACCCAATGGGGGTATGACCATCGTCACCAGGGTGTGACACGGGGCCAGATAATTATAAGATAGTGTCCATTGTAATCGCTCTTATGCTGTAATCTATAACAATATGTCGTTTTGTACTAATGAATGACTCGCCAGTATTTCCCCGCTGATAATATTTTTTTAAACATGTTTCAGGTGATTTACTGTGACAGGGAAAGTGTCGCGTAGCACTAAAAGCTTGAAGAGGTGGCTTAGTAAAATAAATGAACATGTTTTGAAAAACAGGGAATTTCCTCGTGAAATTCCTTTATTGTAAATTACGGGGTTTGCCCCAAATTGTGAAATAAAATAATTGGGCATTTTCAGTTTTCACGATCTTGTTAATATTTCCGCTGCCAAATTTCAATACCACGGGTTTCTGTCCCGCGGATCCTGAACCGGGTAAAAACCGGGACGAGGGCCGTGACAGGCGTGATGCCAAAACGTGTTTGGTAATGAGGAGTGGGGAGGGGAGTCCGTATTATATTGTTGATGGACCGCATTTTGCGTTCGGCATTTCCATTTTGGGACGAGGTATGAGGGCAAGAAAATCAAAATTGCATTCCGTGTTGTTGGCATTGGTGTTGAAACATTATGTTAGTATATTCTCTACCATTGTCGCACTTAAATTGTTTAATTTTTCGTTCAAATTATGTTTTTATGAAATTGAAGAATGCAGTGAATGTAGAGAAGACTTGTGATTTGTTAGACAAGGGGTAAGTCCATAAGAAATTAGAAAAATCATCAAGGAAAAGAATGTGATAACGGTGACCTCCCGTGCTTAAGACAGGGGAGGTCCATAAATCATTGTGAACGATGTCAAAAGGTAAAGTAGTAGCATTAAATGAATCAACAAACGGAAGTCTAATATGTTTACCAAACATACAAGATTGACAAAAATTAGGTTTTAAAGTACCACTGTCACACCCCAACCGATGGCGGAATCATCGGGGCATGGCACTGAGCAAAACAGATTGTCCAGAAGTTTCCATAACAACTATCATTACCATTGAATTTAAATAATACGTCCCATACCGTATCTCAAATAGTTAAATAATTATTACAGACAAGCATCAAGACAAGTATTCTGTTCCGACAACTCAGATTTAAACATAGCAAATTTATTTGTTGGTTTCTAGGACTCCTTCCCTAGCCTCAATTTCATCACCAGCAAGTTAAGCACAGAAACAACCTAAGCACCTGTCACATACGTTAAAATAAAGTCAATACATATAATGTAAAGGTGAGCATACAAGTTTGATAGTAGCATATAGAGTTCGAATTCGTTTACGCATAACCAGCACGTACACATAGTGAAATGAAGCACGTTAGTTATCGACATAGATCCATCGATACCAATGACTGCGGATTGACTGGCCGAGGCAGTTCACAATACATGATTACCACCGTAACCCATGCAAGTAAAAGATCCTTAACAACCCCCGCGTGAGCGTGAGCGGGTGCTGAGTCCAAACTATAGTACTATCGTTGCTAAGGCAGGTAGACAACATTCCATGTGTAAACATAACAAACAAGCATTCATAATCCACGTATAACATGCATAAATGGTTTAGCGTTAAAATAGCTTGAGTAGTGTGAGTGTTGTAGTTTGAATATTCGTAACGTATGTAAGACCCAAAAGCAAAAAGGGTTCGAGTATACTCACAACGATTATGGATTGAAGGGAGCGCTTTTCAGCGAGTACGGTTATCCTGGATAGATTCGATAACGTAACGATAAGTGGCACGTAAAACAGTACATAGTGAGAGTGGGTAGGATGACTGATCCTGCGGATTGGTCATCCGTGCGGATTAGTAATCTGTGCGAGTGGTAATCCATCCGGATTAGTCACCCATGCGGATTGTTATCCGTGCGAACAAGTTATTCGTGCGGACAAGTAATCCGTGCGGATTAGCAATTCGTCCGGACGAGTCACTCGTGCGGATAACTATTCGAGTGGATCGTTTCTTCCTATGGGTGAGATGTGTTTGTGTATGATGGTCTGTCCTTTGAAGTTTTCGTTGTAGCATTTAGAAAACATCTAAGTATCTCTACCCTTCAAGCCGGTCGCGCGGACCACAACCCGTCCGGATGGTAATCCGTGCGGACACGTCTCTAAGGCTGAGTCACTTGATGAAATTGGTGGAATCCGTCCGGATGGTAATCTGTGCGGACAGTGGTAATCCGTCTGGATAGTGTGTACGTGCGGACAAAGACAATCCGTCCGGATAGTCTGTCCGTGCGGACAACTTGTCCGTGCGGATGAACATTGCTTGAAATTGTTTAAGGTCTTAGTATCTCATGATTCGAAGAGTAATCCATTCAGAGGTCGTCCGTCCGGATTGTTCATTCGTCGATACTCAAACCTCGTTTTGAATGTGGGTCCCAAGTGTAGCTCGTCCGGGAGACAACCCGTCCGGATCGTCTGTCCGTGCGGGCAGCTTGTTCGTGCAGACAGCTTGTCCGTGCGGACAACTTACTCGTGCGGACAACTTCCCCGTACTGGTTGTTCCGTCCGGCCACCCTTGGTCGCCTTTGTCGTTCTATCGAGACGTTCTGAATACGCGGCAACCATTTGGAATCGCATCCTTCCCGCATGACCAAGCCGGCCAGGAATCACCCTAACTCGGCCTGTCGGCGGTTTAAAACGGTCATCCCGGTCTAACCCGAAATCAGGTGTCTTGCGGGTAGAATCCAGATCTAGGACTAGTGCATCACTATCATTAAGTAGGAGACTAGAACGGATCCGATTCCTACCGCTTTTTGAGGGTAAATGAAGGAGAAAACTTGTTTATTTCTTTCAACTCTTTTATCCCTTAGAAAAGTTTAGATTTAGGTGAAGTTGTTGTGAAATCTTGTGGAAATCGTTCAGATCCGAGTTATTCTTCGTGGAATGAGGTCACACTTGAAGTTCATGAGAACTTCATGTTGACGTCACCCTAGAATACCTCAAATCTTGATGATTTAATGGTTAAAAGTTGAGATTTGAAAGATGGAAAGGTGCAGATGTGTGTATAGATCAAGAATATACAAGATTTAGAGCAAGATCTTACCTGGATTGAGAGAAATCGGAGAAAAGGTGAAGAATGCGTGCTGGTCGGACGTCACTTTCCAAAAGTGGAAAGTTTGGAGAGTGACCCGGGTATTTATAGGATGCTAAAAGGGGAAAGGGGTGATTCGTGCGGATTGCAGGTCACCCGGATGGGTTATCCGTGCGGACTGGTCATCCGTGCGGACTGGCAATCCGTGCGGACTGGCAATCCGTGCGGACTGGCAATCCGTGCGGACTGGCAATCCGTGCGGACTGGCAATCCGTGCGGATGAACCATCCGTCCGGATGTCGACTGAATGGTGCGTTCGGGTGCGATGACGCTTCGGTTTTGATTTGCGAGCGATTCAATAGGGTTTCCTAGTCAAATTACTTTCAGTCCCAACTACTTCGTATATAACATGGTTCGACTCAGAATTCGGGTTCGGGTTCGTTTACATTTGAGTTAGACTTCGAGTTCGATTGAGTTCGCTTGATTATCACAACAAAACATAAATAGACATGCACAGGTAACACGTAAGGCACACACACACACGTATAAATGACAAGTAAAATACATAGCTTGAGTTACGATTTGATGTCGATTCGATTAGTATAGCTTGATTATTAGTCGATTAACTTTATCGCATTGTTACTTCTTACGATTCGCAGTCGCGAGTCGATTGATTAACGATTAACACGATTCGATTTATTGACATTAACAACACTTACTCCACATAATATAAATAAAATAAAGAGAATTCTACCCGTCAAGTCGGGCGAAATCGGTCATTGACTTTGACCTTGACTTTGACTTTCACCTATGAAAACACGGGGTGTTACAGCCTCACTTTGTTTAGGGAATTTCGTCCCGAAATTAAGATGAAAGCCGTAACTAAGCCGTGAATCGAGTGAGAAGTACTCGTTTTAGACCGATTTGACTCGTGTAACATGCGGAATCCGTACACGATCGTAACCGTTGTAGGATTGGTTTTGACACCGTACGATTGTGTAACGAATGTTCAACGTGCGGAGTCCGTGATCGTGCGTGGATTGGGTAAGTCCTGATTTTGACTCCGTTTCGATTGCGAACCGACCGTGCGATCAGATTTAGAGCCAAAATCATATAGATTTGTCAAATTCTTCATTTTTCATCTCATTCACGTTTTAAACTGATTCTTGTCAAATTGAACAGGTTTCTATGGTCGAAACACTAGAGTCACAATGCTACTTTCTCTATCTAGACTTTCTCTCTCTAGTTTCACTCTTTAAACAACTGCGGGTACTTAGCCTTCATGTCGCTTTCGAGTTCCCAAGTGAACTCTGCGCCTCGTTTGCCTTCCCATCGGACCTTCACAATAGGGATGCGAGAGCGTCTGAGTTACTTGGTTTGGCGATCCATGATTTCGACAGGCTTTTCCACGAAGTGTAATGTTTCGTTCACTTGTAGATCATCTAGAAAGACATGTAAATCGTGGTCGGCGATGCACTTTCGGAGGTTTGACACGTGGAAAGTCGGGTGGACATTGCTAAGTTCCTCCGGTAATTCGAGTCTGTAGGCGACTTTTCCGATCCTTTCCAGAATCTTAAAAGGTCCAACATATCGAGGCGCGAGTTTCCCTTTCTTGCCGAATCGGACTACACCCTTCCAAGGCGATACCTTTAGGAGTACGTAGTCACCAACGCCAAATTCACGGGGCTTGCGCTTTTTATCGGCGTAAACTTTCTGTCGATCCCGAGCTTTCGCTAGGTTGTCTCGAATTTGGAAAATTTTGTCTGTCGTTTCTTGTAGTAGCTCCGGACCGGTTAATTGCGAGTGACCGATCTCGTGCCACACAATAGGCGATCGACATCTTCTTCCGTACAATGCCTCGAAAGGTGCCATCTGAATGCTAGCCTGGTAGCTGTTGTTATACGAGAATTCGACTAACGGCAGGTGTTTATCCCAATTACCACCGAAATCCAAAACACACGAACGGAGCATGTCTTCAAGAGTACGAATCGTTCTTTCAGTCTGACCGTCGGTTTGTGGGTGGAAAGCGGTACTTAGATTAAGCGTTGTACCGAGTGCCGTTTGGAACGTTTCCCACAATCGTGAAGTAAACCGAGCATCACGATCAGAGATGATGTCACGAGGCGTCCCATGTCTACAAATGATCTCGTCGGTGTAGATTCGGGCTAATCGTTCCACCTTGTAGTCTTCTCGTATTGGCAGAAAGTGAGCTGCTCTAGTCAAACGGTCAACAACAACCCAAATGCTGTCGTGACCTGATGACGTGGTTGGAAGCTTGGTTACGAAATCCATAGCTATGCTTTCCCACTTCCACATGGGGATTGGTGGTTGTTCGAGCAAGCCAGAGGGTCGTTGATGTTCAGCCTTGATTCTAGCACAGGTTAGGCATTTTCCGACGTAGAGAGCGATATCTCGTTTCATACCCGGCCACCAGTACCTATAGCGAAGATCCTGGTACATTTTGTCGTCACCGGGATGAATAGAGTATCGAGATTTGTGGGCTTCGTCCATGATAATCTGACGCAAATTGGTTCACTTGGGAATCCAAATTCGGTCTAAGAAGTGGAATATCCCATTTGATTTGCTCACAAGCTGGGCCCCATCGTGGTAGATTCTTTCTTTCTTCAAAGTGTGTTCGTTGAAACA
Organism: Helianthus tuberosus; assembly: GCA_030545235.1. Lineage (NCBI taxonomy): Eukaryota > Viridiplantae > Streptophyta > Magnoliopsida > Asterales > Asteraceae > Helianthus > Helianthus tuberosus. The sequence continues at coordinate 7,409 of JARYGA010011781.1, read as the reverse complement.
CGCATGCTGGGCGTCGCGGATGAGAGTTTCGAGGTTGTGCTGGGCTTGAACATTACGAGTGCTAAGCAGATAGCTCCGTCTGCTAAGTGCGTCGGCAACAACATTTGCTTTGCCTGGGTGATAACGAATCTCACAGTCGTAATCGTTGAGAAGTTCTACCCATCGGCGTTGACGCATGTTTAGTTCCCTCTGATTAAAGATGTGTTGTAGGCTCCTATGATCGGTGAAGATCGTACACTTTGTACCATACAGGTAGTGTCGCCAGATCTTTAATGCAAAAACAACCGCGCCTAGCTCGAGATCATGGGTTGTATAGTTCTTCTCGTGGATTTTGAGCTGACGAGATGTGTAAGCTATGACCTTGTCTCGTTGCATAAGAACACACCCGAGACCAAGGTTGGAAGCATCACAGTAGCCAATGAAATCATTGTTTCCGTCGGGTAGTGTGAGAACAGGAGCATTGCAAAGCATGTGTTTGAGGGTTCGAAAGGCAGACTCTTGTTTGGTACCCCAGACAAAAGGCTGGTCCTTATGCGTGAGAGAGGTAAGTGGTACAGCAATCTTCGAGAATCCTTCGATAAATCGTCGATAATAGCCAGCTAGCCCGAGAAAGGAGCGGACTTCAGACGGGTTCTTAGGCGTAACCCAGCTCTTAACAGCTTCAATCTTCGCAGGATCGACGTGAATACCCTGACTATTTACAATGTGACCCAGAAACTAAACCTCTCCCAACCAAAATTCGCACTTGGAGAATTTGGCGTAGAGTTGGTTCCCCTGGAGTAACTCGAGAACCAAACGTAGATGTTGCGCGTGTTCGGCTCTCGACTTGGAATAGATCAAGACATCGTCGATGAACACGATGACGAAACGGTCGAGATATGGTTTACACACGCGATTCATCAGATCCATGAAAACCGCTGGTGCATTGGTTAGGCCAAAAGGCATGACAACGAATTCGTAATGGCCATAACGAGTGCGAAACGCGGTTTTGGGTATATCCTCCTCTTGGATGCGTAGCTGGTGGTAACCTGAGCGTAGATCGATCTTCGAGAAACACGTAGCGCCTTGTAGCTGATCAAACAAATCGTCAATTCGAGGCAAAGGATAGCGGTTCTTGATAGTCAACTTATTCAATTCCCGGTAGTCGATGCACATCCGGAACGACCCATCCTTCTTTTTGACGAAGAGGACCGGCGCGCCCCAGGGAGAGGTGCTCGGGCGAATGAAGCCTTTTTCAAGCAATTCCTGGAGTTGGGTTGAGAGTTCGGGCATTTCGGACGGCGCGAGTCGATAAGGAGCTTTGGCGATAGGATTAGCACCTGGAATGAGGTCAATACGAAAGTCGATATCACGACTTGGCGGTAGTCCGGGAAGATCCTCTTGAAAAACATTAGGAAATTCTCGAACCACAGGTACGTCCTTCACTTCCTTCTTCTCTTTCTTTTCCTTCTCCACTGCTACAACGTTAGCCAAGAAAGCCCTGTATTCCTTGCGGAGATACTTGCTAGCTTGGAGGCATGACATAAGTTTGAGACCCTTCGAATTAGTATCACCATAAACGCGCAATGAATCACCGTTTGCGAGTGAAAAACGAATCATCTTATCGAAGCACACAACTTCGGCATGGTTTTCTCGAAGAAAGTCCATGCCTACTATGACGTCGAAGCTTCCGAGTTGCATCGGAATAAGGTCGATTGGGAAGATGTGATTGTTGAGCTCAAGAGTACAATCACGGATAACAGAATTAACAGCGACGGTTCTTCCGGTAGCGACTTCAACATCGAATGCGGGGGAGAGTCGGTAACGTTTACGACTAAGGAGTTTCTCAAATTCGAGCGACACAAAGCAATTATCGGCTCCAGTATCAAACAAACATGAAGCATAAATACCATTCACAAGGAACGTACCATTGACCACGTTGTTGTCGGCCAGGGCTTGACGCACGTTGAGATTGAAAGTTCTGGCGCGTGCGGCCTGTTGTTGCTGCTGCTGTTGTTGCTGCTGTGGTTGCTGCTATTGCGGTTCTTGTTTCACTACCCTGTTTGGGCACATGTTGGCGAAATGATTCGGGTCGCCACACGTGAAGCATGCTCTGGCTTTGACTGCGGGTGCCGGAGGAGCTTGTTGACCCTGTGGGGCAATGAGTAGAGCTTGATTGACAAGAGCTTGACGAATACGGCAGTTGGCGGTAAAGTGGCCGTATACATTGCAGTGAGCACAGAAGCGGCATTGAATAGCTGTCGGGTGATGATAGGTGCAAGTAGGGCAGAGCGGGTACGGCCCAGTATATGCACGCTTCGCAGGCGGTGCATTGGCCACAGGCGCCGCTACTTGACGCTGCTGAGCTGGTACTGTTTGAACTGGTGCAACAGTGATCGCACAGTTCTTGCTAGTGGAGCTATTCTTTCTCTTGTTGCTTGATGAGGTGGGTTCAACAGTTGGTGCAGTAGCGGTAGCTTGATGCAGATGCTTGGAGGTCTTATCCCATACCCCGACCTTAACCCTTTTGTCATTGATTTCAGCGGCTAGCAGATAGGTTTCCTCGATCGTGGTAGTCTTAGCCGCTTGCACGAAATCAGCAACGCAGTCGGGCAAAGCTCGTATGTACTTCTTGATGGTCATATCGGGAGTCTTGACCTGATCGGGACAGATAATGCTGAGCTATTTGAAACGAGCAGTGAGACCAGCATTGTCACCATCTTTCTGTTGTATGTGCCAGAATTCATCTTCAAGCTTTTGGCGTTCGTGAGGAGGGCAGAATTCCTCTAGCATGACTTCCTTGAGCTCATCCCACGACAGTCCGTAGGCTGCATCATTCCCTTGCTTGTTCCTCTCGGCCGTCCACCAGTCTAGAGCACGGGACTGAAAGACGCCGGTAGCGTTCAGAGTTCGAAGGTCGTCAGGGCAACCACTTTGTCGCAGGGTAACCTCGATAGAGTCAAACCAGTGGAATAGTGCAGTAGGACCCCCTTCGCCTATGAATTCTTTCGGCCCACATGACTTGAATTGTTTGAAACTGAAAGGTCTCGTGACAGCTTTAGGACCTTCAGTCCTCGATTCCTCGGATGATTTGCTGGCGTTCTCGTAGACATCACTCACGGCCTTAGCTACACTCTTCGCGATGATGGAAGCAAGGCGTTTGTCCCTCTTTTCCTGACGAGAGAGTGCATGACGGGATCCAGACGACATTGTCTGCAATAGACATCGCCATGGAACTCAACACATTGTATTCGAATCTTACCTCGCACGTCTACTACTCACTAAAGCTCAGTAACACGTACATTCGCGTAACAGCGTAACACACAGTGCATAGTCACATAGGCATGTAGAGCACATAATCACATAGTCACAAAATTTCTGAACACGTAAAACACAATAGCAAGAACACACATACCTTAGTCACTAGAGTCATTTAGAAAACAGAAACCTGTCATTCAAAGTCGGCGAGGGTTCGAATATAGTATGGTGTGAGCGATTTGTTAATGATGTGTTGTGTGTTGTGTGAAAGCAAAAGGCATTAGTTCGAAACCAGTAGTACCTCAGAACGCTAACAAATAAGCTTAAAACACGTAATTCACATAAAATCGACGAATCGTCAGAGTCAATAGTCTTGGCTCAAAGCTTGAAACACATAAAATCGAGAATAGATTGTCTGCGGCTAGTAGACTTCGACTGACCAAGGTGGTTCAATGATTCACAGGGGATCTGTTATGCACCTTCAACCTTCAGGATCGTGCCTTGGCCTCGATTCTTGGGCGTTTGGCGTGAATCCTGTTAGTTTTTATGGTGTCTACAGATCGTCTGTTGAGACCTTGGTGAGAGTTTTGTAAAATGCGCGGAACAAGTTATCAAGGTTAGGGTTTCACCCCTGGCTTAACAACTTCCTCCCTATTTTGATAAAATGGAGGAGATTATTCATCAAAATATGGATTTCACTCCAAATTTGGCATAATTCTCCTTGTTTGTAGTTAAAATTGCAAGTTGGTTAAGCGACTTTAGCCGAGAGTTTGCGGTTTTCACACCTATTCTCGGCCTCCGTGCTTGCTTATAATTAAAATATCGTGTGCAATGATAGAAAAGAGCGAGTGATAGTGGCGAGTTTATGCATACACGCGAGTTGGTCTGGTGGTTCTTAACTATAGTCTAGGTCTCTAAGACTTTGACCCGGACTAGGTCAAGTCTTGCCTAATTCCCTATAGTTATGGCTCTGATACCAATCTGTCACACCCCAACCGATGGCGGAATCATCGGGGCATGGCACTGAGCGAAACAGTTTGTCCAGAAGTTTCCATAACAACTATCATTACCATTCAATTTAAATAATACGTCCCATACCGTATCTCAAATAGTTAAATAATTATTACAGACAAGCATCAAGACAAGTATTCTGTTCCGACAACTCAGATTTAAACATAGCAAATTTATTTGTTGGTTTCTAGGACTCCTTCCCTAGCCTCAATTTCATCACCAGCAAGTTAAGCACAGAAACAACCTAAGCACCTGTCACATACGTTAAAATAAAGTCAATACATATAATGTAAAGGTGAGCATACAAGTTTGATAGTAGCATATAGAGTTCGAATTCGTTTACGCATAACCAGCACGTACACATAGTGAAATGAAGCACGTTAGTTATCGACATAGATCCATCGATACCAATGACTGCGGATTGACTGCCCGAGGCAGTTCGCAACACATGATTACCACCGTAACCCATGCAAGTAAAAGATCCTTAACAACCCCCGCGTGAGCGGGTGCTGAGTCCAAACTATAGTACTATCGTTGCTAAGACAGGTAGACAGCATTCCATGTGTAAACATAACAAACAAGCATTCATAATCCACCTATAACATGCATAAATGGTTTAGCGTTAAAATAGCTTGAGTAGTGTGAGTGTTGTAGTTTGAATATTCGTAACGTATGTAACACCCAAAAGTGCCCAAAAGCAAAAAGGGTTCGAGTATACTCACAGCGATTATGGATTGAAGGGAGCGCTTTTCAGCGAGTACGGTTAGCCTGGATAGATTCTATAACGTAACGATAAGTGGCACGTAAAACAGTACATAGTGAGAGTGGGTAGGATGACTGATCGTGCGGATTGGTCATCCGTGCGAGTGGTAATCCGTCCGGATTAGTCACCCGTGCGGATTGGTATCCGTGCGAACAAGTTATTCGTGCGGACAAGTAATCCGTGCGGATTAGCAATTCGTATGGACGAGTCACTCGTGCGGATAACTATTCGAGTGGATTGTTTCTTCCTATGGGTGAGATGTGTTTGTGTATGATGGCCTGTCCTTTGAAGTTTTCGTTGTAGCATTTAGAAAACATCTAAGTATCTCTACCCTTCAAGCCGGTCGCGCGGACCACAACCCATCCGGATGGTAATCCGTGCGGACACGTCTCTAAGGCTGAGTCACTTGATGAAATGGGTGGAATCCGTCCGGATGGTAATCCGTGCGGACAGTGGTAATCCGTCTGGATAGTGTGTTCGTGCGGACAAAGACAATCCGTCCGGATAGTCTGTCCGTGCGGACAACTTGTCCGTGCGGACAACTTGTCCGTGCAGATGAACATTGTTTGAAATTGTTTAAGGTCTTAGTATCTCATGATCCAAAGAGTAATCCATTCAGAGGTCGTCCGTCCGGATTGTTCATTCGTTAATGCTCAAACCTCGTTTTGAATGTGGGTCCCAAGTGTAGCTCGTCCGGGAGACAACCCGTCCGGATCGTCTGTCCGTGCGGGCAGCTTGTTCGTGCGGACAGCTTGTCCGTGCGGACAGCTTGTCCGTGCGGACAACTTACTCGTGCGGACAACTTCCCCGTACTGGTTGTTCCGTCCGGCCACCCTTGGTCGCCTTTGTCGTTCTATCGAGACGTTCTGATTACGCGGCAACCATTTGGAATCGCATCCTTCCCGCATGACCAAGCCGGCCAGGAATCACCCTAAATCGGCCTGTCGGCGGTTTAGAACGGTCATCCCGGTCTAACCCGGAATCAGGTGTCTTGCGGGTAGAATCCAGATCTAGGACTAGTGCATCACTATCATTAAGTAGGAGACTAGAACGGATCCGATTCCTACCGCTTTTTTAGGGTAAATGAAGGAGAAAACTTGTTTATTTCTTTCAACTCTTTTATCCCTTAGAAAAGTTTAGATTTAGGTGAAGTTGTTGTGAAATCTTGTGGAAATCGTTCAGATCCGAGTTATTCTTCATGGAATGAGGTCACACTTGAAGTTCATGAGAACTTCATGATGACGTCACCCTAGAATACCTCAAATCTTGATGATTTCATGGTTAAAAGTTGAGATTTGAAAGATGGAAAGGTGCAGATGTGTGTATAGATCAAGAATGTACAAGATTTAGAGCAAGATCTTACCTGGATTGAGAGAAATCGGAGAAAAGGTGAAGAATGCGTGCTGGTCGGACGTCACTTGCCAAAAGTGGAAAGTTTGGAGAGTGACCCGGGTATTTATAGGATGCTAAAAGGGGAAAGGGGTGATCCGTGCGGACTGGTCATCCGTGCGGACTGGCAATCCGTGCGGATTGGCAATCCGTGCGGATGAACCATCCGCCCGGATGTCGACTGAATGGTGCGTTCGGGTGCGATGACGCTTCGGTTTTGATTTGCGAGCGATTCAATAGGGTTTCCTAGTCAAATTACTTTCAGTCCCAACTACTTCGTATATAACATGGTTCGACTCGGAATTCGGGTTCGGGTTCGTTTACATTTGAGTTAGACTTCGAGTTCGCTTGATTATCACAACAAAACATAAATAGACATGCACAGGTAACACGTAAGGCACACACACACGTATAAATGACAAGTAAAATACATAGCTTGAGTTACGATTTGATGTCGATTCGATTAGTATAGCTTGATTATTAGTCGATTAACTTTATCGCATTGTTACTTCTTACGATTCGCAGTCGCGAGTCGATTGATTAACGATTAACACGATTCGATTTATTGTCATTAACAACACTTACTCCACATAATATAAATAAAATAAAGACAATTCTACCCGTCAAGTCACGCGAAATCGGTCGTTGACTTTGACCTTGACTTTGACTTTCACCTATGAAAACACGGGGTGTTACAACCACGATTAGTAAAACTAGAATTTTTAAGTGAATGTAATAAAGTAGATCCTGGGGGACCGAGACGTTGGTGCCAAGTGCCTTGAGTGATAGCTGTAAGGGCGGTAGGAGAGGTGAGCATGGAAACTATTGATGGATCAAATGTGTAGAGGTCCCCGGCGCTATTGCATCGTAGGATAGGGATCCGGGTCTTGAGATCCTTCACCAAAAAACCATAAGGGTCAAACTCAATAGAAAGTTGATTATCAGTAGTAAAACGACAGACTGATAATAAATTTTTAATAAGTGAAGGTGCATAAAGAATATGGTTTAA
>JARYGA010011780.1:0-37604 GCA_030545235.1 Helianthus tuberosus | reverse complement strand
ATATTTTATGAACTAGAAGTATTTTTGGGCAAATACACAAGTGTGTAAACACTTGTGTAACAAGAAAAATTTAACAAAGAAATGTTTTTTAAATCTTGACTAGAAGTTGTGAAACTTCAGGTTCTTTAAAAATAAAGTTTTTAAGAAACTAATTTTATTTTTAAAGATAACAAAACCTGCTAAATCCGCTAGTGATTTACTACATATTTTTACAAACTTTCAAGTTCATAAGTTGTGGTATATGCTTGTTTTGACAAGTTTGATAAATAAAGATTGTGTTGTTGATATTGTTGATGATTCAAAAAAAAATAAACACATGTTTTGAAAACATGGGAAACCTCCATTTTTAGGGGAAACTCTGTCAAAATTTTTATAAATTTTGACACTTAGAAAAATATAAGTTTTTGAGAAACTTATTCCCTAAAAATGTATCTAAAAATATTACCAAGGTTTCCCTAATTTTTGGTTATAAGAAATGATGATTTATTCAAGATTAAAATTTACACAAGTGTGTAAACACTTGTGTAACTAGAAAAATTTAACAAAGAAATGTTTTGTAAATCTTGACTAGAAGTTGTGAAACTTCATGTTCTTTAAAAATAAAGTTTTTAAGAAACTAATTTTATTTTTAAAGATAACAAAACCTGCTAAATCTGCTAGTGATTTACTACATATTTTTACAAACTTTCAAGTTCATAAGTTGTGGTATATGCTTATTTTGACAAGTTTGATAAATAAAGATTGTGTTGTTGATATTGTTGATGATTTAAAAGAAAATAAAACATGTTTTGAAAACATGGGAAACCTCCATTTTTAGGGGAAACTCTGTCAAAATTTTTATAAATTTTGACACTTAGAAAAATATAAGTTTTTGAGAAACTTATTCCCTAAAAATGTATCTAAAAATATTACCAAGGTTTCCCTAATTTTTGGTGATAAGAAATGATGATTTCTTCAAGATTAAAATTTATGTTAAGTATGTATATTTTTGAGAGAAAAATATATATTATTTGATCACCAACTTTTGTGCTAAGTGTATATAGTATGTGTTATACGTGCTAGTGTATTAAGACTTAAAAATACACTAAATACTCATGAGAAGTATAAACATAAAAATACACATACAACACACAAGATACATAATTCGGGTGCAAAGTGCAAAACACGAGATACTTAAATTAATTTTTGAGAAAATAATATAAGTAAGATACTTAGTTAAAAATATAAAATATTTTTAACACATCAATACAAATACAAAAGAGAGTGACTGTACTTGTGCGACACAAGTCTAGTGACTAACGTTAAGAAAACGCGTATAGGTCACGACGTTAATTAAGCAAATCCGGTGAAGTTTACGACGCAAGGAACGCAAAGTTGTGAGTTCATGCTCCCCCTTTTCTTTAACTGTTTTCAGTTTTATAACTTCGGGGGTGAAATACATGTCACAAATATTACTATGTTTACAAATGGTATGATAACAAAAAGCACACAAGGTGAGAACGAGTACCAAGTGTGACGAGATATAAGAATACAAGAAGCGCACTTGGTGAGGACGAGTACCAAGTATGATGCGTTATGAGAAATGATACGAGAAATCGTGTCACGAATAGGGTACATAAACACCATTAATCAACAATATACCTAGACCGCAGAACAAAAGGTTAGATCTAACGGGTGCCGAGCAGCCACACTCTCGGTGAGGGCGAGTATCGAGTAGTGCTTTTGTGTCTCAGAATATGCCAACTAGAAAAATGCCTAAGGTTTGGTGACTTCCTATGTCGTGTCACATGTTAATGGCTTTGCTACCCATTAACAATCCTGATACTTACAGGAATACTTTACTTACATAAAATTCATACCATACTAAAACTTGAATTATACTTGAGTACGTGGGGTACTCAAGAAAACGGGAATTATACTTGAGTACGTGGGGTACTCAAGAAAAACTTGAATTATACTTGAGTACGTGGGGTACTCAAGAAAAACTTGAATTATACATGAGTACGTGGTGTACACATGAATACTTGATTTAAATATGAAAACTTGATTTATACATGACATAAACTATGTTTTCATACAAAGTATACAAACGTGAAATACAAAAACTGCATGAATTCACACCTACATTATGTTGACGTTTTTTTCCAAAACTCACATGTATTTCAGGTAACTAGGATGGATGTGCGCGTGGTCTTACTCATGCTCGTGGATGTCGCTATGTTTATCTTTAAATAAAGTTGTAACTTTTAAAACAATATGCTATCTCGTGTTGTAAACACTTGACTTATGTTTTCAGTAATGTAATGTTTTGAAGTTACTTTTGAGCATGTAGTATGTTTACTCTTCGTATGCAATGAGAACCTTTCATGATCACACCTCGTGCTTCCGCCGCAGAAAGGGGTGTGACAGATTGGTATCAGAGCTGCGATTGTAGTGAACCAGGATTCCTTCTCGAGTCTAGTCTACAATCTCTAGGATCCTTTCACGAAAACAATTTTTTTCAAAGAGTTTTGATTGCATAAAACGTCCCGCGGCATCCACTACCTGAAACTGTTTACATGAGTCTAGAAAAGACACTACGAGACTTAGAGTGCACTTGAGTAGCACCTGTCGTTGACTAGAAATTACTTGCAATTATGTGTGATAATTAGCATATACTAGAAGTAGAAGGTCACAAGTATACGTGACTTCACCTGAAAACAATGGCCTACCTGAAGGAAGAGATACGAGGATGAAACGAACTGTGTGGACTGTGCAAGGAGTTACGTAATTATGGATGCATACATAATTATGGAATTCAGTGCACAGAAATCACAGCAAGTCTTGTCGCATATAGATTCCCTCAGTGCAACAAAAGGTCAAACATGAACACCAGCCTATTAAATACTCTGCTAGAGTAATAATTGTTTGATGTCATTTATGTGGTATATATATACTACTACTGTCTAGTATGACGATATCAAACAAATGCCTAAACCTATTGGGTTGTGTTCGTCAGAACATGGCACCCAGAAGGGCTGTGAACGCTCGTGACCAACCTCCTCCTCCCCCACTGCCAAGAACTGCTGAAGAGCTGAACGCTCTACTGGAAGAAAGGATCTCCGCTGCTATCGTCCAATACGAGGCAAACCGTACTCAAGAAAACGGAGGACCAAGCAACGCTAGACGTAACGGGCATGGAGATTCATCTGGAGGCGACGCAGTTCAAGGCTACACGTTCAAGCAGTTTCTCGACTGCAAGCCGATGAACTATGACGGCACAGGAGGTGCAGTAGCATTTGTACGCTGGACGGAGAAGACTGAAGCTACTATCCGCATGAGCAAGTGTACCGCGGATCAGCAAGTCACTTTTGCTACTGGGTTGTTTGTCGATGAAGCTCTGACTTGGTGGAACTTGCAAGCCCAAACCCTGGGCGATGATGCCGCTTATGGCCTAACTTGGGATGAACTGAAGGAAAGAATGAGAGAGAAGTATTGCTCTCGGGCTGAACTCCAAAGGCTGGAAACGGAGTTCTGGCACTTGACCATGGAAGGTGCTGACATTAATGGTTATACTCGAAGGTTCCACGATCTGTCTAGAGTGCTTGCCTACATGGTGACTCCCAAATTCAAGCGCGTTGAACGCTACATTTGGGGACTGGCCCCAGAGTTTCGCGGCATGGTAACTTCAGCCAAACCTCAAACAATCACCGAGGCTGTAACTCTGGCTGTCAGCCTTACTGAAGATTGTGTTCATATGAAGAAGTTATCGCTGAACCCCACTGAAAAGACCGAGACGCATCCTGAGTCGTCCGGTGACAAGAAGAGAAAGCATTCGAATCTGAATCAAGCAACTCGTAACTACAAAGGTTTCAACAACAAGAAGCGTGACGCTAACCCGCCTCAGGAGACGAAAACCCTTGCAACCAAAGTATACCAAGGCTCCATGCCTAAATGCCAAAAATGTAAGTATCATCATGAAGGAGCTTGTCGCATTCCAATGTGCGATAAATGTGGTAGATTGGGTCATCAAACAGAAGACTGTTGGGGAAAAGGAAAGAACCGGAATGGAAATAGGGCTGTTAACAAGAATGGTAACGGGAAGGGGCGGAACCAAGGATGCTTCAGATGTGGAAGCAATGATCATTTCATGAAGGACTGCCCAGAGGGAAATAATGCTCAGGCTCGAGCATTTGTGATTGGAGCAAAGAACGCACCATAACGTGGTCACCGGTACGTTCCTCATTAACAATCACTTCGCATTCATATTATTTGACACTGGCGCCGATTATAGCTTCATGTATGTGGAATTTAAACGCATGCTTGGAATAGAATCTAGTAGATTAGAAATTCCTTATTCCATAGAACTAGCCAACGGTAAACTTGTTGAATCGAGCGAAGTCGTTAGAGGCTGCACACTAGAACTTGGTGAACGAAGATTTAACATCGACCTCTTACCTATTCAATTGGGTAGCTTCAATGTAGTAGTTGGAATGGACTGGTTGTCCAAGAACAAAGCTGAGGTTATTTGTCATGAGAAAATCATTCGCATCCCTTTGGCAAATGATGAAACTCTCATCGTACATGGAGAAAAACGAGACGCACCTCTTCGAATCATCAGTTGCATGAAGGCACAGAAGTGCTTAAGGAAAGGATGTGTTGCCTTCCTAGCACACGTGGTAGATAAGAAGGCTGAGGAGCCGAAACTCGAAGACATTCCTGTGGTGAAGGGATTTCTTGATGTATTTCCCGAAGATCTGCCAGGATTACCTCCGCAACGACAAGTCGAATTCCATATAGACATGGTTCTAGGAGCCGCTCCTGTAGCCAAGGCTCCCTATCGACTTGCACCATCCGAAATGCAAGAATTATCTACACAACTCCAGGATTTGTTGGATAAAGGATTTATAAGGCCAAGCTTCTCGCCCTGGGGAGCTCCGGTATTGTTCGTAAAGAAGAATGATGGAACTCTGCGGATGTGTATCGATTACAGAGAATTGAATAAGCTCACTATCAAGAATCGGTACCCGCTACCGAGGATTGATGACTTATTTGATCAATTGCAAGGATCAAGCTACTATTCCAAGATCGACCTTCGATCTGGATACCATCAGCTAAGAATCCAAGAAGAAAGCGTGCCAAAGACTGCATTCAGAACACGCTATGGGCACTACGAATTTCTTGTGATGCCATTCGGGTTGACGAATGCACCAGCGGTCTTTATGGATCTGATGAACCGCGTATGCAAACCATATCTCGATAAATTCGTGATTGTATTTATCAATGATATCCTGATTTACTCACGAACGAAAGAAGAACACGCGCAACATCTCAGAATCATCTTGGAACTACTGAATAAAGAAAAGCTTTATGCAAAGTTCTCGAAATGCGAATTCTGGATTCGCGAAGTACAATTTCTTGGTCACGTTGTGAATGAGAAGGGCATTCATGTAGACCTGTCCAAGATAGAAGCAATAAAGAATTGGGAAGCTCCCAAGATCCCAACTGAAGTTCGACAATTTTTGGGCTTAGCGGGCTATTATCGGCGATTCATCGAGAATTTCTCAAAGATAGCTCAACCGCTAACGACCCTTACGCAGAAAGACAAGAAATACGACTGGGGTTACAAACAGGAAGAAGCCTTTCAACTACTCAAGAACAAGCTATGCGATGCACCGATACTATCACTACCCAAAGGCACTGAAGACTTCGTGGTATACTGCGACGCCTCACGACAAGGTTTGGGTTGCGTGCTTATGCAGCGCCAAAAAGTCATCGCTTACGCTTCAAGACAATTGAAGGTACATGAAAAGAATTATACCACGCACGACTTGGAACTCGGCGCGGTGATATTCGCCTTGAAGATCTGGCGACACTGTTTATATGGTACTCGATGTACAATTTTCACAGATCACAAAAGCTTACAACACATATTTAATCAGAAGGAATTGAATATGCGACAGCGGCGATGGGTCGAGCTGCTAAATGATTACGACTGTGAGATCAAGTTGTAGCAGACGCTTTAAGCCGAAAAGAAAGGGTTAAGACCCTAAGGGTTCGAGCGTTGGAAATGAGTATTCGAACGAACCTCACTGGGCGCATTCGTGATGCACAACAAGAAGCCCTTAAGATGGAAAACTGTAAAGCTGAATACCTCCGGGGTATGCTGAAATACATGGTGCCAAATGAAGAGGGAGCCTTATACTTTAAGAAGCGTATTTGGGTTCCACTCTATGGTGGCATACGAGAAGTCATCCTTGATGAAGCGCACAAATCAAGATACTCGATCCATCCAGGATCGGACAAAATGTATCAAGACTTAAATGAATACTACTGGTGGCCGAGACTTAAAAGCGATGTTGTTATCTATGTTGGAAAATGCCTAACCTATGCCAAGGTTAAGGCAGAATATCAGAAACCATCCGGCCTACTACAACAACCAGAGATACCCATGTGGAAGTGGGAACAAATCTCGATGGACTTCATAACGAAATTACCCAGGACCCCGAGAGGGCATGATATGATATGGGTAATAGTTGATCGATTAACGAAATCTGCGCATTTCCTACCGATCCGAGAGAAGGATAGTACTGGAAAACTCGCAGAGATATACTTAAGGGAAATTGTGGCACGACATGGAGTGCCAATCTCAATTATTTCAGACAGAGATGGGCGATTTGTCTCAAGAATCTGGCAATCATTTCAGGAAGCCTTTGGATCTCAATTAGATCTAAGCACGGCCTTCCATCCACAAACAGACGGCCAGAGCGAACGGACTATACAAACGTTAGAAGATATGCTTCGCGCATGTGTCATGGATCTAGGCGGCAGCTGGGATACTCATCTACCTTTAGTTGAGTTTTCCTACAATAACAGCTATTATACAAGCATAAAAGTCGCGCCGTTCGAAGCTCTGTATGACCGCAAGTGCCGATTGCCCTTATGTTGGGCAGACGCTGGAGATAAACGTATGGTTGGTCCTGAACTTGTACAAGAGACAACCGGCAAGATCGTGCAGATCCGAGAGCGCATTAAGGTGGCTCGAGATTGACAAAAGAGCTACACTGATCTGAAAAGAAAACCAGTAGAATTCGAGGTGGGAGACAAAGTGTTGTTAAAAGTCTCACCTTGGAAGGGCGTAGTCAGATTTGGAAAGCGTGGAAAGCTGAATCCACGATACATCGGACCATTCAGAATATTGGAAAGAATTGGTACCGTGGCATACAAGTTGGAATTACCGGAAGAACTTAATGGAGTACATGATACGTTTCATGTATCCAACCTCAAGAAGAGTCCAACACAAGAAAACATGATCATCCCGATGGATGAAGTGCATATTGATGACGCCGTCCGATTTACAGAACAACCCGTTGAGGTTACCGACTGGAAAGTCAACAAGACCAGGAGGAGCACTGTTAAACTTGTCAAAGTACGTTGGAACTCTAAGCACGGACCCGAGTACACATGGGAACGTGAAGACCAGTTCAAAGAAAAGTATCCCCACCTATTCAAGAAGACTCCTGCGAGAGTTCGTTCAGCCTGAATTTCGGGACGAAATTCTTTTAACGGGGGGAAACTGTGACAACTGGCACCAAACCGGTAACTTTCGTACACTTTAATCATTAGTTAATGACTGCAATTATGTGCTTAATTGTCAGCATTGTCTGAACACACACTAAACAAGTGAATTCATGCACGTTGTATACTACAAAATATTGCTTTATGCATAAACGATAGCGTTGCGTCAGAAATACTAGTAAACTCACCGGCAAGACACTTTGTGTCAACAAAACTGCAGAAAGTAGTCAGACGTTAAAATTGGAGCCAAGGTGTAGGTCCCATAACAAGAATACATTAAAACCCAAGAATACATACAAGGGTTTAATATATATACTCTCCGGAAGCAAAAATAAGCACTAAAAAGCACCCGAAACGCATTTTAAGTGCAGAATTTTATATAATTCAGCTATAATCAGCATCATGGCACTGAAATATTATGCAGAAATTACATTTTATTATCCAGAATTTTTCCCTAAGTGTCGGGAATCGAAAGTGCTACAAAAAGGTACTTAAAAGACACTAAAAGGTGCAATTTAGCACTTTAACGAATCGGTATATAACCGAACAACCGGATATTACCCGGGACACCAAAATAATGCTAGAAGCATTGTTTTAATTTTTCTAAGCTAGTTAGGGTCCCCGAACACCCTAACACCCTTTATATTACACAACACACTTACATACTAACTAAAATCATTAGAATCTAACTAAACTTGTAACAGGTTCCATTGCAACCCAACCCCCCTACCCCCCCCCCCCCTCATTTGACGGTTCCAAGGGTGGGACACACCCTTGTCCTTCCTTGATTGTTTAAATCTCTAGTGTTGGATATAAAGGTAACACATTACATGGAGGATATTAGTGATATTGGATTATAAACACACATCAACCAAAAACTCACTCTCCTCTTTCTCTCTTGGCTTGGTCACGGCCGAACACCATCACCACTACACATCCATCATCAAGTTCTTGTACAACCATTTCTTATACATACAAGTGTGCAAGAGATCATACAAGGAGGCTCGGTGCTTTCAGAAACTCAAGAACCTCTCTATATTTCTTTTATCCACCTTGTTTACGCCTTGTTTCTTCTCTAGCCTCGAGCTAGTAGTAAGTGCTTCTAAACATCCTCTTGTTCTTGTTTAAAGTGGTTAATAGGTGATTTAACAGTTAAAACTCAGGAATACACAAGATCAAAACTAAAAGTCTTGAAAGAAAGATAAACTAGTTGGATAAAGAGTTGATATGTGTGTAAATCTTGTGAAACTTGTCTAGTTGTGATTATGTGATGTTGTTTGTTACTAGAAGTGGGATGGATCATCATCTAACCATACTAGATTATGTACAAGAACATGAACTAGTAGTAAGTTAGTGTTAAAATTATAAAAGATGATGAACCCTTCCACTCATGAAACATGAACTTGTGTAAATATAATTTTTCTTGTAAAATAAGATTCTAAACTAGTAGATGTGGTTTTTCGGAAGAACCAAGTGAAAGATACAAGTCTTGTTAAAACCCGGATATTTTATGAACAAGAAGTATTTTTGGGAAAATACACAAGTGTGTAAACACTTGTGTAACAAGAAAAATTTAACAAAGAAATGTTTTGTAAATCTTGACTAGAAGTTGTGAAACTTCATGTTCTTTAAAAATAAAGTTTTTAAGAAACTAATTTTATTTTTAAAGATAACAAAACCTTCTAAATCCGCTAGTGATTTACTACATATTTTTACAAACTTTCAAGTTCATAAGTTGTGGTATATGCTTGTTTTGACAAGTTTGATAAATAAAGATTGTGTTGTTGATATTGTTGATGATTTAAAAGAAAATAAACACATGTTTTGAAAACATGGGAAACCTCCATTTTTAGGGGAAACTCTGTCAAAATTTTTATAAATTTTGACACTTAGAAAAATATAAGTTTTTAATAAACTTATTCCCTAAAAATGTATCTAAAAATATTAACAAGGTTTCCCTAATTTTTGGTGATAAGAAATGATGATTTCTTCAAGATTAAAATTTACACAAGTGTGTAAACACTTGTGTAACAAGAAAAATTTAACAAAGAAATGTTTTGTAAATCTTAACTAGAAGTTGTGAAACTTCATGTTCTTTAAAAATAAAGTTTTTAAGAAACTAATTTTATTTTTAAAGATAACAAAACCTGCTAAATCCGCTAGTGATTTACTACATATTTTTACAAACTTTCATGTTCATAAGTTGTGGTATATGCTTGTTTTGACAAGTTTGATAAATAAAGATTGTGTTGTTGATATTGTTGATGATTTAAAAGAAAATAAAACATGTTTTGAAAACATGGGAAACCTCCAATTTTAGGGGAAACTCTGTCAAAATTTTTATAAATTTTGACACATAGAAAAATATAAGTTTTTGAGAAACTTATTCCCTAAAAATGTATCTAAAAATATTACCAAGGTTTCCCTAATTTTTGGTGATAAGAAATGATGATTTCTTCAAGATTAAAATTTATGTTATCTAAAAATATTACCAAGGTTTCCCTATATATTATTTGATCACCAACTTTTGTGCTAAGTGTAAATAGTATGTGTTATACGTGCTAGTGTATTAAGACTTAAAAATACACTAAATACTCATGAGAAGTATAAACACAAAAATACACATACAACACACAAGATACATAATTCGGGTGCAAAGTGCAAAACACGAGATACTTATATTAATTTTTGAGAAAATAATATAAGTAAGATACTTAGTTAAAAATATAAAATATTTTTAACACATCAATACAAATACAAAAGAGAGTGACTGTACTTGTGCGACACAAGTCTAGTGACTAACGTTAAGAAAACGCGTATAGGTCACGACGTTAATTATTACAAAAATCCGGTGAAGTTTACGACGCAAGGAACGCAAAGTTGTGAGTTCATGCTCCCCCTTTCCTTTAACTGTTTTCAGTTTTATAACTTCGGGGGTGAAATACATGTCACAAATATTACTATGTTTACAAATGGTATGATAACAAAAAGCACACTTGGTGAGAACGAGTACCAAGTGTGACGAGATATAAGAATACAAGAAGCGCACTTGGTGAGGACGAGTACCAAGTATGATGCGTTATGAGAAATGATACGAGAAATCGTGTCACGAATAGGGTACATAAGCACCATTAATCAACAATATACCTAGACCGCAGAACAAAAGGTTAGATCTAACGGGTGCCGGGCAGCCACACTCTCGGTGAGGACGAGTATCGAGTAGTGCTTTTGTGTCTCAGAATATGCCAACTAGAAAAATGCCTAAGGTTTGGTGACTTCCTATGTCGTGTCACATGTTAATGGCTTTGCTACCCATTAACAATCCTGATACTTACAGGAATACTTTACTTACATAAAATTCATACCAAACTAAAACTTGAATTATACTTGAGTACGTGGGGTACTCAAGAAAACGGGAATTATACTTGAGTACGTGGTGTACTCAAGAAAAACTTGAATTATACTTGAGTACGTGGGGTACTCAAGAAAAACTTGAATTATACATGAGTACGTGGTGTACACATGAATACTTGATTTAAATATGAAAACTTGATTTATACATGACATAAACTATGTTTTCATACAAAGTATACAAACGTGAAATACAAAAACTGCATGAATTCACACCAACATTATGTTGACGTTTTTCCAAAACTCACATGTATTTCAGGTAACTAGGATGGATGTGCGCGTGGTCTTACTCATGCTCGTGGATGTCGCTATGTTTATCTTTAAATAAAGTTGTAACTTTTAAAACAATATGCTATCTCGTGTTGTAAACACTTGACTTATGTTTTCAGTAATGTAATGTTTTGAAGTTACTTTTGAGCATGTAGTATGTTTACTCTTCGTATGCAATGAGAACCTTTCATGATCACACATCGTGCTTCCGCCGCAGAAAGGGGTGTGACACTTTAATCCGGTAAAAACTTTGTAAACTATGCATTTTCAGTCCCTGGTCCATAATAAGTTTAAATAACTTTCATTTATTGCACTTGTGACCCCCATAGTTAACTTTTAAGAGTTTTGGGTCTTAAAACAAACACCGTTAAGCTTCTGGTTAGTTATGAGATCACTCGAAAGGTCTTGTTTGCATCGTTACTCTATGAATTTAGTATCCGATATTTGCGAGAGTATAAATAAAAATATTACAATGCTTTCGGGATCGCTTAAAGGTCACTCAGAGGTAACATTTAACATGTTGACACATTCAACCCCTATGTTTTGTAAAATTTTGAATTTTAAGCACAAATGGCTTTCTACGTCCGATAATTTATTCATTAAAGAATACGAACGTTGTGTGAGGTCATTCAGAGGCACAAGTTTGGCATGTTGACACTTTTGGTCCTTCCTCATACATCTTTACTTTGTTTGACAACTTTAGTCCTTCGAAATCAATTCTTTACTCGTTTAAAGCTTATGACACGTGCCGTTACTATATTGATCATGATTTTTCTGAGGTGTTACATAACTTGACACAAACACAACCTCTTAAATAACTCGAATTTATAATATCTAATGAAAACCTATTATAATTGTCCCGATTTGTTTCCGAACAAAATATACGTCAGAACGTATACCAACTAAGTATTATATTTGACTTGACTCATTATAAAAATTAGCACGAAAAAGTATTATATTTGACTTGACTCATTTCACAAAAATAGAGTGCTTTAAAATGTAAACCAACTTGAATTTATAGCGACACATACATAAGAATAAACATGTAGGGGAAGGCTATAGAGAAAACCCCACTTGAGTTGTGTAAAATCAAGAAACCTTTGTAAAAAAACCCATGTAAGCTCAAGAAACTTTTCTAAAACAATAGAAAATGTAATATACATATATTTGAACATTTTTAAAAAACAAACACAAAAAAAAAACACCAACTAGTTTTTTTTTTTTTTAAATGTTACAAATTTCAGGTTACATAATATACATGTCCAAAAAAATGTAACAAACAAATTTTCAACATTTTTTAAAAAAAAACTAGTAAGCGTTTTTTTTCATTTTTTTCATAAACAGGTTCATGTATATTTATATTACATTCTCTATTTTTTTAGAAAAAAATAAAAATGTTACATAGGGTTTATTTGGGTTTTCTCAATTTACATGGGTTTTTGATTTATCTTTCCCCTAAACATGTAAAACTTGAGGGATCAAAACGAAAGTGGTGTAAATATCAATAACGAAAACTGAGGGAGTGAGGTACATAAAAAACAGGACCCTGGAGGTAGGCGGGGAGGACAACCGGCCAGGGCCCGTAATTTCGTAGGGCACGTAACTTTAAAAAAAAATCCAATAGTATATATGTAAAAAAATTAATAGGGTATAGCCAAATAAATACTAACATCACATATGCCCACTTACAAAAAAAATCATATGGTTTAGATTAGTTAGCCTATTGGGATTAGGTTAGTGAGCGCAATACCCAAATGATTGTTGAAGACTAAATTGTTGGTAATTTATACAAAAACGATCGTCAAATTCAGGCCCGTGATCTTTTTTTTTTTTTTGTCGAATTCAGGTATGACTTAAACTATGAAGAGTTGATTCACCAATTTGCTATCAAGAATGCAATATGGGTTTCACGAATCATTGGTTAGCTATTAGCTGATTACTTTTTACGGTATGACACTCATTCGAATAGTATATTTTGTATTTTGTTAATTGCATTGTTTATCGAATGCTATATTTTTGTCAACGTTTCACGGTTGTATGAAAAAAGTAGTTTAAATTATTTATTTTGTTAAGGCCTGAGGGTATGTTTTTTTCGAGCTCGAACAGGGTATAGAAATTATCAGGGCCGGCCCTGATAAAAAATACAAAAAGAAAAAAAAAGATGGCTATCACATAGATCCCACATTCACAATACTATAATCGCATTCTTGTGTTTAGGATTGTGTTTGAGTCATCTAAATGTCAAATAGTTTTCTGTTGTAGCAAATAACTTCTCCTATTATATATTATATTATATTATATTATATTATATATATATATATATTAACACAAAGAGCTGATGAACAGTGTTTCACTCTTTTTTTAATATTGATTTTTTCTAATGTTTCATATTATATTGGTTTATTAAATAATTTGATTTTAAACATATTTTTTATATAACTTTTAACATATTATCATAGTATCAGTTATCAAACAGGAAACCATAAAAATTAATGTATACTGGTTTTGATGTTGTTTGGTTCAGTTTGGTACAATATGGTAGCAATACGGTGTCAGTTTATCGAAAGCAAAAAGAATAAAAATAAAACCGGTACAGATACAGAAATTTGTCAGTCGGTTTCCATTTGGTTTGATAGTGGCACGAAGGACCATGAATAGTAAATAAATTTTTAAGTATTTGTTTTAGTTTTGTTAATAGTATTTTACTTTTTATTTAATATGATATTTTTGCTAATAACTTGCGTATGTTAAATTAAAAAAAAAATGATCCAAAGACGCAACTATGTTTGATTTTTTTTCCAATATCCCGATATAAATCTTATTGAAACTGGATGTTGCGCCGCTACCATGCCGAACGGAAAATCGACTGAATAACATCGGTACCGATATTCATTTTTATGGTTTTTGGTCAATCTTATTGAAATGGATACTGTGTGCTACCATACCGAACATAAAATTGACCAAACAACATCAGTATTGGTACCGATATTTACTTTTATGATTTTTAGTTTCGATAAACTAACACCATATCACCACTGTACTGCACTGTACGAGCCAAACCAAACAACATCGGTAAAGGTACCCGTATTCTTTTTTATGGTTTTTGGTTTTGAAAATATTTCATTTATACAACTCCGTCAGCGAAACAATACCGATACTGTGATCAACTGAACCTATATCATCCAAACAACATCGATACCGGTACCATGTTTGTTTTTTTTTTATTTTCGATCGATGTAAAACGTGTGATAATTGCTATACCGAATGTTTGTATCGTAAATTGATATCGGCTGAAATGCCGCCGCGAAGCGCGGTGCAAATCAACTAGTTATATATAATAATAATTATGTTTGGAAACCATGGACATGATATATGCATTGCTAATAAGATTATGCAGCTGGTGGTGATGTCGGCTAGTAGTGGCATCGAGATACACAATAAGGTTCGCTATTACTTCATATGAAAAGACTATTTTGAGTCTATACGTATTAATGTAACACGTGTTATGAATAAATAACATCAATATTTTATTAAATGTGGTGTTATTATGTGGTATTTATTGTTTTGGAAAATCCAAACTTGGTTAAATGTTATATTGGCAATAATAAAATAAATGCTTATCGCGTAACGAACAAAATGCGAAATCAACGTCGGTGACCGGCCGGTTAATGTTAAAACCTAAAAATACTTTGCTATGATTAAAATTCTATTTTTATCATATTCATGAAGAAAAATTAATTAAAACGTTTATTTTGCGAATTTAAGCGCGTACTGCGCAATACCGCGCGTATACTGCAAAATACAGACAACGCAACCAGTCTAGGAAAATAAAATATTGTTCAACAATATTATGGCGAGTTAGTTTTTATAAAATGATAAAAATAATTTAAAACGCCTTAAACGCAAAAAAAAATGCGAGATAAAATACCCGGTAGTCAGATAAATACTTGTATTTAACTATAATATATATATATATCTATATATGTATGTATATATATATATATGTATGTATGTAACAATGCATGGAATGTGTGTTTGGGGTGTAGGTGGCGGCCATGAGGTGCCCACCTCTCTATTCTCTTTGCCAAGTGTCAAGGCTAGAAAGTTGCAATCATTGAAATTGTATGAATACTCCATAACATCACAACTTTCAAAATCAAAATTCACATTCTTCATCTCTTTCTCTCACTCAAAACCGTATACCACCCTACCACCTCCATCTTTAAAATTTTAACCTTGTTCTTGAAGATTCAACTCCATTTCAAGCTAGTTTCAAGTCTATTTAAAGATCTAATGGAGCTTTTAAGGTGATTTTCAAGAAGAAAAAGCTCTATATCATCAAAAGTCTCATCAAAACCCACTAATTTCTTGTAAGGTATAAACTTACTTTTAAAATTTATATTCTTGATTCTTGATGATGATGATGATGATGATGATGAGGGAAGGTTTCTCAAAAGCTTGGAATTATTCACAAACTTGAAATCTAAACAAGAAAATGGTTTTAATCAAAATAAAATTTAAGTATATACATATGTATGTATGGCCGAAAATACGTGTATATGAGGGTTAGAGATTGTGTTTTGATTTTAGTTAATTCTTTTGACTGTTGTGATTCTTAGAAGATTGTTGCATGCATGATCTAAAAGGTTCTTTATGAAAGTTATTATGATTTAAGATGATTATGTGAAAAAGTTGATGGAAGTATGTAAATGTATATGTGTGTGTCGTATATATATATATATATATATATATATATATATGCATATGAGTTTTGTTGGATAGTTATTAAATGTGCAAGAATATGTTATGTGCAATGATGTATAAACGATTTGATGATGATTAGATGAATAAGAATATAAGCATGCTAAAATGATGTTATATGATGTGTTATGGTGATACAAAACTATGTCATAAGTTTGGTAGTTTTGCATGTTGTACATAAAGCTTAAAAAGTAGTAAAATTGGTGAAATTGTGTGATTTATGTGACATTCATGAAATCTGCACTATCATGAGTATAATCATCATTTTAATCAGTAAATAACATGTGTTTTGTTAAAATATCATGTCATGACGATTTGGGATGATTATAGTAAAGTTCGGTACAAGACGATGTGTTAAAAATGGTAAACTCGGCTTTTAAAAGTGATTTTCGTAAAACTGTTTTAAATCAGAATATAAACTGATATTTTAAGATAATTATAAGTATTTTAACTTATATTAAGTACCCTTGGTGTTTGGCTAGTCGTACGTGATTTTCGACGCCCGAAAACGTTACCGAAAACGTTAAAATACGCATATTTCAACGTACACGAAAACGGGATGTTCAAGGGTGAACTTTATGTGTTACAATGTGATATATGAATATGAGTATGTATAATGTGATATATTAAGTGTTGACATGATAGTAGGAGTTAAGACTATGCATGTACGTTTGTACGGTTAAAACGGTAATTTCGTTAAATATCACGTTAAATATATAACTTATTTGTTGAGCATGAAAATAATACATACGTTAACTTGATGAGTTATTTTGTGTATAAATGCTTTAAAAATGATTAAATGTATAAGTTGATGAAATAAGTGAATTACGATATACGTCGAATATGTCCATATTTATGTAAATATATTACGAAGCGCAAATCGTAAATATATTGTATATAAATGGATGTGATAATGGATATAACACATTGAGGGTCACCATCAAAATCGTTCAAGTCGTGAAAATCTTAAAATATATATATGAACACACACACACATACACACACACACACACACACACACACATATATATATATATATACACACACACACACTCCAACATAATCAAAACAAAGACTTTTTGTGAAAATATGAAAGTTATGTGAAAATTCTAAGTATTGGAGAAACTTAGGTATTAATAGGATAATTGGTTATTAAATCGTTCCTACTTAATTTAGGACGTGTAGACCAATTTGAGGGATTGTGATAATATAAAAACGCACCCAAATGTGAGTGTCACTAACCCCTCTATTTACTGTTTTTGTATAACGTTTTGGAGGAAGAACACGCCTTTAAAAGGATAATTATATGTTTTTTGTATAAAACATGCCTTTAAATGAATTATTAATATATTTTCATGGAAAATATAACTTGGAAATGAAATGTCATGTTTCCGAGGAAAACATGATTTTGGAAATATGAATGATATAAAATTGTTTTCGAGGAAAAATGGGAATTGATTGATTATAAATACGTTTCGGGGAGAAACGGGAAGAAATACGGTGTTTGGAGTAAAACGATCGTGTAGATTTAAAAATTATTTAAATCCAAGTGTGACTTTCCTTAACTCCCACGAGAGTAAGTCCTGGACAGGCTTACGGCTCGATAGGGACTGCTAGGAACTTGCACACTACAAAATATTAAATTTAACTTTTTAGTAGGATATATACATTGTTTATTGAGGCCAGCATAATGAGTGACCTCAATTACGAGGCACTTGGCGCAAACGAGCCAATTTAATCATTAATAATATGCGTGGGATGGTTGATAGATCTATCAGGTTAACAACCCCGTCGTGACCGGTAGCTCCGATTCCATATAGCGGCGAATTTTATTCTTCTTAGTGTCTAGCTTGATTATACCCTCAGTGTTAGTATATAGCTCGTAATGTATTGCAAACTTACGAATCTGAAAAATTGGGCTGAAATTTAATATATAAACCTTGGGAAAATGATCTGTATCGGAGGTTTTTAGTAAACGCTCACAATAGCTGACCCTCGGATGATAAAGGAAATAAAATTTACTTTCTTTTCTACATGGATGTTTTATCATTAAAAATTAAAGTAAGAACGTTTTTCTTAAACAAATTGTAACGAATTTGAATATGTGAACTCACATTCCTCTGTGTTGACACTTGATTATTACGTGTTCTTCAGGTACATGAGTTCGGCTTTGGGATTTTGGCATATCTTGTGGTAGTGATGCTTGTTGTGTTTAAAATGTTTTGGACAACTTTTGAAAACTAATTTGGGACTGTGTATAATTGGATCCATAAGGATCAAGACTACTATGTTGTGGTTGTGGATTGTGTTTAACTTTAAACTCTAAAATCATGTTTTAAATAAGTTGTATGTCCAAAATAAACAATGAATCGTCTACTAAGATATTTATGGGTACCAGCCTTCATCAGCGCCACATTAGTATTTCCGTTGCGACGTTTTTGGTGTGTGACAGCCATGCCGTTAACACACGGGGTCGTGCAAGAATACGCACCGACACATCTCATTAAATGAAGACAAAGAAGGAGGCATGAGGCGGTGCCCTCTAGGCAATGTGATCAAAATGGCAAGAAAATGGTTATAACTAGATTTTTAGACTGAGTTAGGCAATGTGATCAAAATGGCAAGAAAATGGAAAAGTTAGGGACCCAGAAGAGAAAAAAAAAAACTATTTGGACTAAAATGACAATTTGGACCAAACTCAGGGACTAAAATGGCAATTTACTCGACATATAACTATAATTCTCATTTTGATTTAATGTGATATAAAATTAGTCAATTAATGTCATTTGCATTTAATGCATAGGTAACAACCATAAAGAAAAAAAATCAACTAAAAATTAAGTATCAAGATTAGAACCCAATGCCTGCTTGCTAATAAAATGACTTGGGAATCACTAGACCATGCGCCTCATCTTGTCTTTTTCCAATTCAGTACTTATATATTCTAATTTGTACAACGTAGCTTTACTAAAAGAATAAATTTTTGGGCCCTCGAAAGATTTGGGCCCTGAGCCGTCGCCCACCACGCACCCCCTCCGGGCCATCCTGATTGATAGGGGTACCGGAAGTCCCAAAATTGGTCAAAACACTTTCAAAACTGAAATTTGGTGTTTGTTCTTTACTTGGATATTAAGCATATGGTCCCTAATTGTTTAATCAACCGTAACACATTGGGTGAATGGGGTGGGCTGACACTTGTTTTTCTAATTTTTTTAGAAGATCATATATCTAAGCAAAAACAAATTAAAGTTACTCAACTTTTGCTAAGTCCTAACCCATGTTTTTTGTATCTCCACCGTGTGTAGTCACCGACATTGGCTAGCATCTGCGACCATCATCTATGAATCACATCATAATTACTTGAGTAGCTCAAATGTGTTACCACGACTTATAAGTTTTGATAATATGAATAAAGATGACACATAAAAAATTCCAGTAACTTACTTTAATGACCAAACATGCCACAACTTACTTTAAAAGACCAAACATGCCACATTCAAATGTACACGTACAACACATATGTGAATCTATACCAACCGTAGTAACATGGCTGTGAATCTTAGCTCACACATTGTACAAGGAGCTACTTGGGAACATTATTAATTACTTGTTGGCCAATTCTTTTCTTTTGACATTATTAATTAATTATTATTAATTATTATTATTATTAATCTCTATTAATAAACCAACCTAAATGAATAGTGTTCATTCAGATCGGTTGATATAACCAATGGTGTGAATGCACCTACCCAACACCTAGTCTTTCATCTTTAACCCACGTGTCTTTGTGTGAATGTATTTAATTGGATGATGAGGAGGTGTTTGGTGTTTTTCCTCTTCATCAGATTTAGATGCCAAACCACAGGCAAATCACCAAATGCCAATTTAGAGAGAGAAAATGATAGAGAGAGACGGAGGCTGTAGCAGGCCGTGTATTCAATCCGCCGTCTCTGGTGGACGGTGGTGATACTAAATCTGCCGCCTTCACCATGTTGCTGGTCCGTAGGTGGTGGATGGTGGCGCCGCCGCCTCTGTCGTACGGTGGCGGTCCTGAATCCGCCGCCTTAGCCATGCTGCCAGGTGATCGTTGGTGGCGATTTCACATGAGGATTCTGGTGGTGTATTGGCGGTGCTTTTGATTTACTCCGGAAATAGGAACGATGGCCCTCATATTTGTTTCACTCATCAAATAGCGGCCTAGAAGATTTAAAGGTAATCTTCTGATTCGGTGTCTTTTGATTCATTATTGGATTAAACACTTATTTTTATCTACTTTTACCCTCTTAAATAATACTATAAAGACCTTTTGCACTGCTTCATATACCATCTTCAAGTAAACACTACTTTATTCATTAAAAAATCAATAAACCATCCTATTGTCAATTTGTCATTTCGAAATTGGAATGCATCACTTTATCTATTTATGTCTAAGAACAGAAATTATATAAATAGCAATCATGATATGTCTACCTTCAAATGGTTATTGTGAGATCATTTATTAAGTAAAATTTTGTACAAACTATACAGTTGTTTGATATAATCTTGAGCTTTGAAAATTTTGGTAAAAGGAAGAAAAAAAACAAAGCAACTTATGGGGAGATAAATTTGTTTCTGTGGTGTACATTACTCTTTGATGTGATACCTCCATATGAGATATATGAGGTGGAAGGAACAAGTTAATGAGAAAAAGTAAAGAGGGTGCTTGGATGAACAAATTTATATAAAAAAGTGGAGTTTGGAGCTGCAGGCCTCTTTAAGTTTGTTATCGAGTCTTGAAAGTGATTCGGGTTTCATGTGAACTAGATAAACTGCTAATCCTCCTAAACGATTCCACAAACAAAGAACTTTCACTTTGTTAGGTAAGAGTGAAAGTGATTTGGGTTTTGTTTTTATCTGATTATTACGATACTTGTGTTCTTTCGATTTCGAAGCTGTAAGTATTTGGTTTTACTCCAAAATCATATATCCTTTTGATTAACATGATTTGTGTAATTATTTTTTTAAGCTTCAAGTATGAATTCCATTTGCATGCATCGTTCAGTACGCGTATTTTATGCAGTCACGTATTTTGTGCAGTCGGCGAGGAACTTGACTTGCACATCAGACTCATTGTATCTAAAAGTTGTTTTTGTTTGTTCTACTCTGGTATGCAGGATGACCTGGGTGAACATGTAGAAGTTACAGATTCCCGACTTAAGGTTACATTATAATGAAGATGAAAAAGAGGATACTTTAAGGACGTGTTTCATGGTAGTGAGGTTGGTACCAACATGTCTCCACCAAACCCGCATGTATTCAGCTAGAACCCTTCCTCTTGCGATGTTAGTACTGGATGGGGTTCGTAGGCGGTGAATTTCGTATGCATGTTACCTTTCGCTAACAAATCAAACACAAAAATCAGTTGTATAGTAGTCTAATAATAAACCAAGCTGAATGAATAGTACTTCATTCTGGTCGGTTGATATAACCCATGGTGTAAGTCCACCCAAACAACACCTGGCCTTTCATCTTCAACCTGCATGTCTCTGTGTGGATGTGTTTAATTAGGTGTTGTGGCCCTTGTGGGGCGGTGCCTAGTGTGTTTTCCTCTTCTTCGAGTTTACACCACTAAAGCACAAACGTTATGTGGATTTTTTAATATGATGAGATGGATGATAAGGCACCACTAAAGCACAAACGTTATGTGGGTTTTTGAATATGATGAAGATGGACTGTAAGGCTTTGATGATCGGATAAGGATCTCGCATTGGCGTGGCATCCATTGCAGCCATGTTGATGACATTATCTGAGCCTTATAACCTAACTAAAAAATTAGGCTATGATGATCGGGTGAGGATCTCACATTGGCGTGGCATCCATTGCAGCCATGTTAACGACACCATCTGAGCCTTATAACCTAACTAAAAATTTGGCACCAACAAACAAAAAAAAGGACCCTGCCGATATAGTTAAGTATATAGTGTTTTTATGCGCTTTCTCGGCTAATCATTATCACACTATTAATGGTTATCATTATATTATATTGAGTAAATAGTAAATGTGGTGGTGGTGCCCTTTGATTGGTTGAATGTGGTGGTGGTTGCTTATGATTGTCCACACGGTGCACAAGGAGCTCAGCTACATGAGGTTCTTAAATGACTTATTGAGTTAGCATCTAGGAAGGTGAACCTTAGGGTTTCGTTCTTAATAATTAATACTTAGTATGTATGAATTGATTTTTGGATTAAATGTTCAAGACTTATGATTAGTGTTTATGATTGTGATGTGTTTCTTGCAGTTACAAGTGCAACATGTGCTAAACCCTGCATAATAACGAGGGCAATTACCTACACACATACAGGGAAATTACCTTAGACTAATTTTCCAAAGAGAGCTGCTCATGGAGCGAAATATGCATTGGCACTGCCGTAGCCGCATAAGCGTACCGTCAGTCTAACTCAGGTAATGTTAAGCTTAGGTTGTTTATAAATGCAGTTTTGGCATAGTTTTTGTTACAGTATGGGGTCGTTTGTGGTGTTTACAAGTCATATAGTGGCATGTTTTTTGAATTGTATTCTAAAACTTTTCCATTCTCTTTAGGATTAAGAGTTAATGTGACATTGAATCGATTGATGCAGATTGATTGTCTCGGGGCAAATATAACACTTATAGGGTCTGGAATAGAGGTCATGGTTGGGGTCTCTAATGATCTGTTCGCTGTTGTTAGTTCATCTGCTGTTGCTTCTGATTTGTTGGTTGCTCATAATGTTACAAGATAAATGGTTCAAGGTGGAGTATGCTAATTTGTTTTCATCTGTAAGTTCAGATGATGGGGTTGTTTTTTTTTTTTGGGTGGACTGTAAGTCGAGTGGTTTTGAAATGAAACAATAGTGAACTATTTCTCATACTATTATATTAACTGGCGCCTTTGTAAACATTTCGAAAATATTTTTTTTTGAGATTGACTAATGAAACTGTATCTACTTATTGATCGAATTGAAAGTAAGTGAAATCTAATCCTTTTTGCAATGCCATTAAAAACACCAATGCCTTTCGCGCAACGCGCGTCATTGAAAAACACTAGTTCAGATTAGGATGAAAGTTTCCAAATCTTGAGATGTTTGTTTTTTGCATAAGGGAAAGGAAAGGTCCATATGGTAGCCAATGATCTCTAGATCAAGTGGTGGAAGACTTGCATTTCTCTTGAGAGATGCAGGTTCGACTCCTACTTGGTGCAGAGTGAGGCACTGGTGGGCAATGATAGGAGACATAGTGAAACCTAGGTTGGATCCTTGAGCTAAACGGGTTTTACTAGTAATTTCACCGTCGTGCCTACGGGCGGGTGACTCTCGGAGTACTCCGTTTGTCCAGTGGGTGCCCCGAGAGTGCTAATTGATTCTCAGAGTACTCACATGTTTTGCTTCCATGCCTTTATGTCACTCAACTTCGTTAGATTAGATTCTAATGTTTTTTGGCCTTTCAAGTAATATAAAGCCTTAGGTTCCATCATGGTTTTGTTACAACTATGGTCTTTAAAACAAATTGCGCTCTGATAAATAACACTAGATTTGTTGACGTCGTGCGTTACGGCGAAATGGAGCCAGTGATAAAGTATAACAAGCGAAACGAAAAGAAACATGTTTTTTAGAAAGCCAAACCGTCAGAATCGGTTCGGTTTATCATTCTACCGTTTTATAATACCAAATAAAACCCTGTTTTAAATACATGTTTGTTTTTAACAAAACTTATACGAGAATGTCAAGGGAAAAAAATTAACGAACGTAAGTTTTTAAAAAGTACCAAAATTAACTAAAAAGGAAATATGATTTGAAAAAGGAACAAATAATTATTAAAAATATAAAAAAATGATGGAGGAAATGTACCATTAGCAAGAACTTGTTTCAGTTGCGTATCATAAGGAATTCCAACAACTGCTTCAAATACGGTTTTAAGAAAAGGAAAACAACGAAAATAAGTTAAAAAGTAAAAAACAAATATAACAATTAAGTATTATAATATTAAAACGATAAATGATTTAAAAAACTATATATTATTACAAAATTAAAATTCATGGTTATTCGTCATATATATATATATATATATATATATATATATATAGTGGAGGGTTCAAAAATAAATTTTTTGTAAGAATAAAAAAGAACAAACTTCAACCAATAAGAATGCTTCATTTTACTTCATTTAATTTTTGTATTTAATATGGGTGTAAGGGTATATTGGTAAAATTAGATAGATTATTAATTGTTAGTCTTCCTTTTAATAGTTAACTAAATTAAATTCGTAACTTATTTTCAAAAAAATATATTTTTTTCAAAGAAGAAAAAATTTAATTTAAAGTGTAGGATAAATTATGAGGTGTGTAGGATAAATTACGAGTTGTGTAGGATAAATTTCAGTATGTGTAGGATAAATTTAAAAAACGTGTAGGATAAATTTTGATGTGTCTAGGCAAAAAATTTAGTGTGGAGGATGATGAGGGTTTAAATAATAACGCTAAATATCGCAAGAACCGTGAGAATGAATGAAAAAACACGAGAACTTGGTCAAAAACAATTCAAATTCAAAATTTCTTTTTACACTTATCATTATTGTTCGAATACAATGTTAGAAATTAAATTTACACGTTTAAATTTACGTGAATTCATAAATAAAGAAAATTTACACATGTGTAAGTTTGTCATTTACACATGTGTAAATTTGTTATATTTACACATGCGTAAAAAATCTAGTAAGAGTGATTTTGAGAGAAGAAATGAATTATTTAATGTTGTAAATTCTTTTTTGATATTGTATTTTAATTACAATGAGGTTTGTATTAAAAAAAATTCGGTTTTGATTGGTTTTTTTATTCGTTCTCACGGTTCTCACAATATTTAGCGTTCTCAAGATAATCCTCCACTATATATATATATATATATATATATAATTCTAAGCATGGCCGGCCCTTAGGGTGGGCGGGGAGGACCACAGGCCAGGGCCCGATACTTCGAAGGGCACGTTATTTAAAAAAAAAATCCGATAAGTAAATGTAAAAATAAATAAATTAATAGGGTATACTCATATAAACACCAACATTGGCCCACTTACAAAACTATTTTTATGGTTTAGATTAGTTATTAGCCTATTGCCATTAGGTTTAAACCTTTAATGAGCCCAATACCCAATTTCATTACGGCCTAAGGGCATGTTTTTTCGAGCTCGAACAGAGTACATGAATTCTCAGGGCCAGCCCTGATTCTAAGGATTTTTACTAATTCAGTTCCGTTTTTTTTTTCTTTTTTTTTTTTTGCCTTTCAAGTAATATTATTATCTATATGAATAGAAAGATGCCATGAACAGTAGATGTGTTTTTAGATTTTTTGTTATTTATTTATTAGTTGTATATTAATATTAATTATTAGTTACTTTTAGTATTAAATAGCAACTGATAAGTTTTAAGTATATTTATTTTTTATTAGTAATATTTATTGATTATTTAATTTGATTTTAGTGTTAAATTTAAACAATAGAAAGATGCCATGAACAGTAGATGTGTTTTTAGGTTTTTTTATTTATTAGTTGTATTATATACTAAATAATAAAACAATATATCTTTAAAAACATCATTTGTTGCACGGGTTGAATAAATATAAATTTATATATTAAATAATAAAAAGTTATACCTATAATAACCATATTATACGGGTTGAATAAATATAATTTTATATACGAAATAAAACAATTACATCTTTAAAACCATGTGTATTACACGGGTTAAATAAATATAATATTGTTACCAAATAATAAAATAATACATCTTTAAAAAACCTCATTTATTACACGGGTTGAATAAATGTAGTTTTATATACCAAATTACATCTTTAAAAATATGTGTATTACACGGGTTGAATAAATATAATTTTCTATACTAAATAATAAAAAATATATATCCTTAAAAAAGCACGTGTATTGTACGAATTGAATAAATCTAATTTTATACATCAAATAATAAAAAGTTATATCTTAAAAAAGCTCATGTATTACACGGGTCGAATAAATATAATTTTGTATAGTAAATAATAAAAAAAATATATCTTTAAAAATCCACGTGTATTACACGAGTTTAATAAATCTAGTTTTATAAACCAATAATAAAAAGTCATATCTTTCAGTATACTAATGGATAATACCCTTTTAGCCAAAAAATGAATCTTTTAACATCTGAGCCCCCAACGTCTTTTTTTTCTAACCCTTTTGGCCCCTAACACTAACCTCATCCATTTACTTTTAGGGGCCAAAAGGGTTAGAAAAAAAGACGTTGAGGTCCAAAAGATTTAGAAAAAAAGACGTTGAGGGCTCAGATGTTAAAAAATTCATTTTTAGGCTAAAGTGGTAAAAGTTATATAACCGCCAGGGCCAAAATCGTAATCAAATTAGATAACTAAGTTTCAATTTGAAATAAATAGATAAATATAAAAGTAATAATTAAACTAAATAATATTAAGTAGGAGGATTATCTATAATTAATTAAAAGAGATTAAACTTAAATAATAATTATCCATAAGACATACCCTAATATGATGACAAGTGTCCCCAAAATGGTTTCTTTTATTATATAGTATAGATATTAATTATTAGTTACTTTTAGTATTAAATAGCAACCGATAAGTTTTAAGTATATTTATTTTTTATTAGTAATATTTTATTGATTATTTAATTTGATTTTAGTGTTAATATAAAAAATTGTAAATTCGTATCTGTGTTTATTTTTTTAACATTTCAAGTTATTTGTCTGTGTGTTGTGATAGTACATTACCGCGTGCATTAGATTGATTCGATTCGTTACAGTACCAGTATGATATATGCATTTGGTATAGAACTCATCATAAGGTTTACATGGCAGAAAATGATAAAAACAAACACTGGTACTGGCACTATGTTGTTCATACGACACCGATCGGCTCAGAGTGTCACGGTACTGATAACGTTATTCGTTTATCCTCGTAGATAGAGTTATATGAATTTAAAAGATTTTTTACCAACGCATCGATAAAAGATTTTTTAAAATGGGTTATAAGCGATAGTTTGTGTCAGTATCGTAACGTTAGCGTAATGAATCGGTCGATACTGTGACAACTATCAAAAATCCAGGCATTCGTACAATTAATTAACTAGGATTAGTGCTTAATGACTGTGCTGAATTACAATTAACTGCTTTCTGATTACTGTCGTATGCATACATGTGCATTATACATTGTTTAATGTCATACCAATAATGCATGAAAGTGGTATTGCCCTAAATGATGCATTAAGTACAGTTAGCACAGTTATCTGATAAATCAGGAAAATGCTGACAGAACTCAGCACATAGATAGACAGTGCATTGAGGCACAGAATGAGCCAGAAACTAATATTATGCAGAAACATGATTAAATGGTCTTGAATGCTTTCCTAAGTGTCGGGAATCAAAAGTGTCACAAAAAGATACATAAAGCACACTAAACTGCAAAGTTTAGCACTTTAACAAACCAGTAACCAACCGAACAACCAGACACTACCCGAAACACCAAAATTACACTAGAAGCACTGTTTTAACATTTCCAAGCTAGTTATGATCCCTGAACATCATAACATCTCCTAAAAATATCTAATAACTAGAACATGTAACTAATACTTGAATTTAAACTAGATTGTAACTAAACAAGTTAAAACCTATGCTAGACCCCCCCCCCCCCCACTATTTACGGCCCAACATGGCCCCCACAAGTTGATTTGTTTTATTTTTTTAATAGATCTTGCTTATGCTTTAAAAGACACAATATACATGAGTTAAAATGTGGACATGGATTATAAATATACCTAGATGATCATAACCTCCATTTCTCACACACTTAAACACACACAAAACTCTCCTCTCTTCCCCCTTGCTTTCGGCCGACCCCTTAACACACATACAACCATCATCATTCATCCAATATCATCCAATCTAAGCATATACAAGGGTGTTAAAGATCATACAAAGAAGCTAGGAGCTTGTGGAAGATCAAGGACCTCTCTTATTTGCTTTTATCCACTTGTTTTCTACACTTGAATCATCCCTAGCCTTGAGCTTGTGGTAAGAACCTTGTACACTCCATTTTACTTCTATTTTTAGTGGTTGAAGAAGAATCATAATCAAAAACTTGAAGAACACTAAAGATCATAAGAATGAAACTTGAACATAAGCATGTTTAATGAAGTAATCTTGATCAAAAACTTGGCTCATATCTTGGTTCCTCAAAGTATGAGTATGAAGGCTCATACATTGGTTCATCAAAATATGAGTATGAGGGAGGAGGTTCATACCTTTGGTCTTCATAGGATGTGTATGAAGTTGATGGCTCGTACCTGGGCTCCTCATAGTAGGTGTATGAATTGGATGGTTGATATGAGTGATTATTTTGAACCGAGCGTGTGTTACGACAATTAGTGCAATAATTACCCCTATAATCATCCTCCTCATAGGTGTAGTTGTAACCTCCTGAGTATTGATCCATAAGAATCACTCAGCAGACCACAACCGAGTCTCGAGATCAGAAAACAAAAATAAAAACGGAAACAGAGGCTGGACACGGCCCCGTGTTCAGTGAGCACGGCCCCGTGTTCAGGAACTGTATCTGGGCGTTTTAATTAAATTTACTAATTTCGTTGAGCACGGGGCGTGTTCAGTGAGCACGGCCCGTGTTCAAGTTACTGTTACTGGTTGTTTTTATGAAAATGTGCAGCACGGCCCCGTGTTCAGTGAACACGGCCCCGTGTACAGGCTACTGTAAAATGCAAATCTAAACTAAAATGCAGAAAAATGTGCGCGCTTTTAAAAAAGGTTTTGAAAACTGATTAGGCCGTCGATTTTAAGCTTTCTTAAAATCCTTGTGTCCCCGGCAGCGGCGCCAAAAACTTGATGCGTGTGAAGTGTTATATATATTAGGTGTATATTTTAAGCCCCTTTAACACTTATTTTAGCCAAGTTTTAAATTTATAAAACACGATATTTACTAACACTAGACACACATATGGGCAAGTGCACCCATCGTGAGCGTAGTATAGTGTTGGTAAGATACCGAGGTCGTCCAATGACACTAGAGCTTTTAGTACCGGTTTATCCTCAACGTCTAATCAAAATAAAAAGTTTAGAAAAATGTTTTAAACTAAGAAAAATAAAAACTAACTAAAATGCTGAAAATAAAAATAAAAGAAAAAACAGATAGACAAGATGAATCACTTGGTTCCGACTCGTATCTAGTATAACCTTTGATTATTTCCGCACTTTTGCACATAATTAAGAGATTATCTTAGTTATTGTAGTAGGCCCCTCTTTTGAAGGTGACGTTACCCTCACCCCAGTAGTTTGAGTCAGTAAGGATACAATCCTAAAAGGGTGGATTATTGGAAGATAATGAATTAAGTTATTAATGCAAATTATGGTAGGCCCCGCTTTTGGCGGTGACGTTACCCTCGACTAAGTAGTCTGAGTCAGCAGGGATACAGTCCTAAATAGCCGGGTTATAGTATTAATAGTAGTTAACTTATGAGGGGATCAAAGAGTTTGGACCCCCGCCATCCAATACCGTAAAGCATTGAAGGAGGTCCTACTAAATTTGACCCAGGTCCATTGCAGGACCTCTAAACGCTGAACAATGGCAAGACCTTTACCAAACCGTTCCCTTAACCCCCGACCAGGTAGCCAACATACCTCCATATAGACCGTGGAGATATGAATGGTGAAAATCTTTTATTTTATATAGACAGTAAAATAATGCCAAGACACCACGGACAAACGATAAGGAAAAATCACCTTCAACATAAGCAACTAGTTATTAAAGTCATTAATACAAAACCAAATAAAAAGTGCAAAAGATTAGAAATAAAAAGTATTAAACTAGACACTTTGTCCTCACCAAGTGATGTAAGAGACTTAGGCAAACATGGCCTTGATTGTCAAGAACTCTTACGATCAATCTTGGATCCCGAGACGACTCACACACTCTACGATGGACAATGGATGATGGTGGTGGATGATGGTGTTATGGTGGTGGTGGGTGGTGGATGAAGTGTGAGAGAGGTGGTGGTGGGTGGTGGATGAAGTGTGAGAGAGGTGGTGTGCCAAGGGATGAGTTGAAATGAAACCAAGCACTCCTATTTATAGGCTGAACAGAAGGCTGGGCACGGCCCCGTGTCCGCTGGACACGCCCCCATGCCTGTATGACACTCTCTCTCTTCATTAATTGTAATTCGCAATTACAATTAATGCACCTGCTGTACTTTCGCCACGCCCCAGTGTTCACTTGGCACGGCCCGTGGTGGGCAATAGAAGCTTCTATAGGTTTGTCTTTTCTGCTGCTTCTTGGGCACGGCCCTGTGCTGGCTGAGCACGGGGCGTGTTCAGTCTTCTGTCTTCTCTATTTTTCTTGGGAAGATGTCGTTGAGGGGTCGGGCAGTCCACTTATGTTCCTTTCCTTGTATTTATGTTAGATTTAGCTGTTTTTTTGCTTCTTTTGTGAATTTGAGCTCATTTAATCCTGAAAATACAAAAGGAAGACAAAAACACTCTTTTTCCAACATTAGTACTTAAAAAGGGTTAGTTTCATGCCTCATTTGATGTAATTTATATGTTGCATTTTACACACATCAAATACCCCCACACTTGAACTTTTGCTTGTCCTCAAGCAAAACTCTTTAATATGTGGCTTACACTCCCAAATGGAATAGGTAGAAGAGAAGGTTTTGGGCTTGTCGTAGAGTGTCGGGATTTCCAAGATTCTTTATGTAGTTTTATTTTTATTTATTTATAATCCTATTCGTCATGATTTATTTAAAACTTTTCATAAGAGAAATTACTTATTTGGGCATAACATGCCTTTTTAAAATTCCATTTATATACAAGTTCACATACCTCACGGGAGAAATCACTCACACTCGGCCGAAGGTGTATTTTTAGTGAATCACTCGAGAGCGGCATGGAACTTACTCCTACCATAGGCTTGCTAAGCAATCAATCCTCATCCTTTTTAACTTTTATACCTTTGTAAATATCAAGAGGACTTTGTGGGTGAAGGGTTAGGCTTGGGTTAAAGGTAGGTGGTTGGGTTAATGGTTAGTGGTTAGTAGAAAAAAGGGTGAAAAAGCGTAACAAGTGTCGGTTTTCGGAGGATTTTCTATTTTTGTAACTTTTATTCTGATGAAGCTTTTATTCAAACAAAGTTATTTTTGATGAACTTGTTTGTTTATTTTCTTTTGCTTCATCATCAACACATTTTTTTTCAATCATACGAAAAACCGAACTTGTTACTAAAACAAAGGGTTAAAAAATGAAAAAGGTTTTGGTGGGTGAAAGGGTGTTGGGTTATGAAATGAAAAGGTTTAGGCTCAAAGGGGCTAACTAGGGGGATTTTGGGTAGGTGGTAAAAAAAGAAAAATAAATGGTGTAGAAGAAAAAAGGTTAGTCCTAATGCCTCCATCATTTACTTACTCGGGTTTAAGTTGATAAGGATCGGGAATGTATCGTCATGGCAAGTTCTAGAGTCGTAAGAACCAAGCGGCTATTCACACAAGAAACGAAAAATGAGCATTTAGTCTAAAGATGTAAATTTGTATGCTCAATAAAGGCTCAAAACTCACTTTTGTGGGAATGGGTTTTTATGTGATCAAGTATATATAATCAAATTTTAACTAGGTTTGCTATGCCTTTTCATAATTTTCTTATGTTGGTTCTTTTTATCACGACGCTATCGGTTGTAAATTCGTAAAAATATAACCTTTTTGAGAACTTGAATTTCCCGAGTTAAACTTAGACAAGTAAAAAAAAATGAAATTTTTGAAAAAAATTTGGGGTGATTAGCGGTTCCAATAGAGTTTTGTGTAAGGCTTGTATTTAGGACTTGCAAAATTTCAAGGTTTTAGCATCCCCCCCACACTTAAATTACACATTGTCCTCAATGTGTCCCAAAAATAAATTTTTAGGTTGATTGAAAGTGTAAAAAGGTGTTAAAAGCAAAAATTTTGTGTTACTAGCAACCTGGACACGACCCCGTGTTGAGTGGACACGACCCCGTGTTCAGGTGCCAGTAACAAGAACTTACAGAAGGTGAACACGGGGGCGTGTTGAGTGGACATGACCCCGTGTCTGGCAAAAATCTGCAGGACAGTAACCAAACAGTAGGTCTGGGAGGCGAGCACGGGGGCGTGTTGGCTGGACACGTCCCCGTGTGGACAGTCTGTAAACCTGAAAAACAGGTTTCTTCTCCCGGTTTTTCCATCCTGGCCCTATAAGTGCTGAGGCTTAGCACTCCAATCCTTGGTTTGTACCTGTTTCATCACTTAATACCACACCAAGTAACACAAACATCCTACTTTTACCAAAGTTAACATCCATGTCAAAGTAAAAAAAAATGCAGAAAATAAAAGAAGTTAGGAAAAGTAAATTGTTCAACATTTGGCACGCAGGCCATCAATTGTTCAAGATTAAAAAGGGTTAACCTGGGTAGTCATCAATCAACCGCTTTCCCCTCTGCTCCTCTCGCCTACTCCATAGCATCGTCATCATCATCATCGTTATCATCCCCTCCATGGCGTGCAATGTGGTCTCTTATGTATCCAACATCGTCTTGGATCTCGGATAGGTTTCTTTCTATAGCTCCGACCCGGTGGTAGGTGTTGCTCGCCATGTTATAGGTGTTCCTAGTACACATAAGGTTTTCCTGCAACAAATCATGCAAACTTTGAAAGTTAGGAAAACCGCCTCCCGAGGAGGATGATTGGCCCGGGTCACCGTGGGGTTGGTATTGGTACTGATGATGTTGCGGAGCTGGGAGGACAAGTGCTTCTTGCGGGTTCCATGCATGACCTTGCATCCTTTGAAAGGTTATCGTCCCGTCTTCTGCCTCATAAATCAGGTTCATTGAGCGGCATATGTTAATATCCACCGTACCCGACCATGGGCTCCTCTCAAATGCCCTAGGTATGTGGGCAAAGTGCTTGAAGAGACGGTACACCCATCCCCCAAAGAAAATAGGTGTTGGCGCATTAGCAAGGCGGTTGTGATGCATGTTTCGGAGCATGAGGAACGGAACATCGAGCGGCCTGCGGTTGTGAATGCAGTGGAGGACAACCAAATCTCTTAACCCAACGACGCCACTACTGTCATGCCTTTGGCTAAGAGAGTAGCCGAGGAGCCTGTGAATGTATCTGTATAGCGGATCCCTCAGCTTTGTACTCTTAGTGCTGCTCGGATTGTAGAACCCTTCTCCAATCTGAGCCCACATGGCTTGGCGTTCGTTGTCACCTACCTCTCTCATTCCCCCAGTATTTTCTTCGTTTCCCGCATCCTCTTCCGCATACAACCCGATAATCGACCCAAATTGTGCCATAGAGATCGAATACTTCGTTCCGCCACATCGGAAAGCTACCCCGTCATTGTCGAACGGGTCGCACCTCGAGTTGAATGTGAAAGTGCTATAGAATTCCAACGTGCATTCGTGGACGGAACGGAGCCGAGTTGTTAGGGCGACTCTGAGTGGTCCCGTAACAATGTTGTTGAAACGGTCAATTTGATTCACCATGGTTAGCAATTCCGTGCAAGCTTGCCTCGGGTATTCCTCCGGCCTTGTTTGAAGAATTTCATATCGAGCTCTTGCATCGAGCTCATTGGCGTTGAATCTCGTGAACTTCCTGGCCATCTGCAAGAATACACCAAAAGTTAGCACGAAACAGAAATATTTTCGGACAAAACTGCAAACAGTGGGCTGAACACGACCCCGTGTTCAGCGGACACGGCCCCGTGTCCAGGGGTCTGTTACTCAAAAATCCCATTTTTCGACCCGGTTTCGAAAACTTGAAAATTTTTGGTCCAATAGGTGCGGTTTCCCCCGAAAATGAAACCCTAAGTGCCGTTTTTCCCAAAATATCCCGTTTACCCTATCAATTTTATCTTTTTCGGTTCAAGAACAAGGGTTTGGGATTTTTATGAGAAATCGGGTGAATCTATGAACAATACGAGTGTATCTACTTCCCCTAACACTAATCTAACTAAATGCAAACAAATCTAAACAAAAATTTGAGGTTCG
Organism: Helianthus tuberosus; assembly: GCA_030545235.1. Lineage (NCBI taxonomy): Eukaryota > Viridiplantae > Streptophyta > Magnoliopsida > Asterales > Asteraceae > Helianthus > Helianthus tuberosus. The sequence continues at coordinate 3,528 of JARYGA010011780.1, read as the reverse complement.
ATCCGGATAACTTTCAAGAACCCTAGATTTTTCCCCAAGTTTTTGGTGTTTTAACTACATGCAAGTAACTAATCTAACTACTAAAAGTGATAGAATCATACCTTGATGTTGTTAGAGCGATAGGAGACGTTGAAATTCTGCGAAAAATCGCCGGAAACCAGAGCTTTTTCGGGGAAACGGGGCGTGTGGAATGAAGTAACTGTTTTGAAAAAGGGGATTTATGCCGACTGCAGCGCGGACACGGCCCCGTGTCCATCGGACACGGCCTCGTGCCGAGCGAGGTTTTGAATTTTTTTTTTTAGTGCTCGTGTGAGTGCCCTCTTTTTCCCATAAGCTATGGTTAGAAAACTTACCGCTTTATTTTGTTGTCTCAATCGTTCGTAACTTACCAGGCATGATGTTTTTATTCCTCCACCGTTTGAAGTGAGATCTCTTCTTCTTCATCCTCAATGAATCCTTGATAGAGTTTCAGCCGTTGGCCATTGACTTTAAATGGAGGCCCATTTCGAGATTTAATTTCTACTGCACCGTGTGGAAAAATATGGGTGATGGAAAAAGGTCCTGACCACCTAGACTTTAATTTACCAGGAAACAATCGAAGTCGTGAATTAAACAAAAGAACTAAATCTCCTACTCGAAATTCATTAGGTTTAATATGTTTGTCATGCAAATTTTTCATTCTTTCCTTATAAATTTCAGAGTTTGAGTATGCATAATTCCTAAGCTCGTCTAATTCATTTAATTGACAAAATCGATTTTTACCGGCAAATTCTAAGTCTAAGTTTACATTTTTGATTGCCCAGTAGGCTTTGTGTGCAATTTCTACTGGTAAGTGACAACTTTTTCCATAGACTAGCTTATATGGGGTTGTACCTATTGTTGTTTTATAAGCAGTTCGAAAAGCCCATAAAGCATCATCTAATTTATCAGCCCATTCCTTTTTATTTATCCCTACGGTTTTTTCAAGTATTCGTTTTAAACCTCTATTAGTCACTTCGGCTTGTCCGTTGGTTTGAGGGTGATATGCTGTTGAGACCCGGTGATAGACCCCATATCTTGTTAAAATCTTTTCGAGTTGATGGTTACAAAAATGGGTACCTCTATCACTTATTAAAGCTTTTGGTGTGCCAAAACGAGAGAATAACTTTTTCAGAAATTTTACCACGATTCTTCCATCATTTGTTGGAAGTGCCTCGGCCTCGGCCCATTTAGACAAGTAATCTACTGCCACAAGTATATATTTGTTTCCTTTCGATGGTGGGAAAGGTCCCATAAAGTCGAGTCCCCACACATCAAAAATTTCATAAACAAGAATGCCATTTTGTGGCATTTCGTTTTTGGAAGAAATATTACCTGTTCTTTGGCAAGCATTACATGTTTTTACAAGACTTTGGGCGTCTTTGTAAATGGTTGGCCAATAAAATCCTGAATCGAATACCTTTCGTGCGGTACTAGCAGCACCATGATGTCCTCCGTATGGACCTTCATGACAATGGCGGAGAATTCTTCGTGCTTCACTACCATGTACGCATCGTCGGACGAGTTGGTCGGCACACATTTTGAAAAGATATGGATCTTCCCAAAAGTAGTGTTTCACATTGGCAAAGAATTTTTTTCTTTGATGATGTGGCCACCCTTTTGCGACTATACCGCTAGCTAGGTAGTTAGCATAGTCGGCGTACCATGGTTCTTCCTTGTATTCCACCACTTCCAGGGACTCAGTTGGGAATTTTTCGTTGATTTGCTCGTCCCTGGTTGCTTCCAAAGCTGGGTCTTCTAAGCGTGAAAGATGATCTGCAACGGTGTTTTCTGCTCCTCTTTTGTCCTTGATTTCAATATCAAATTCTTGGAGGAGTAGAATCCACCGAATCAAACGTGGTTTTGCATCTTGCTTTTTGAAGAGATATCGGATGGCTGCATGATCTGTATAAACTATAGTTTTAGAAAGAACAAGATAAGAGCGAAATTTATCAAAAGCAAATACCACAGCTAGTAACTCTTTTTCAGTTGTTGTGTAATTTTCTTGTGCATCATTAAGTGTTTTACTAGCATAATAAATTGGGTGGAAATGCTTTTCTTTTCTTTGTCCCAAGACAGCTCCAACTGGAAAGTCACTAGCATCACACATGATTTCGAAAGGAAATTTCCAATCAGGCGCTATCATGATAGGTGCATTGACTAACATTTCTTTTAAGGTGAGAAATGCTTGATTGCAATCGTTGTCAAAGATGAAAGGAGCATCTTTTTCAAGTAATTTTGTTAGAGGTCTAGAAATTTTAGAAAAGTCTTTGATAAACCGCCTATAGAATCCGGCATGCCCTAGGAAACTTCTGATATCTCGTACGGAGGATGGAGGTGGTAATCTAGAAATGGTATCTATTTTAGCTCGATCCACCTCCATTCCTTCGCTTGAGATCTTGTGACCGAGTACTATTCCCTCCGTTACCATGAAATGACATTTTTCCCAATTAAGGGCGAGGTTAGTTTCCTCACATCGGGATAGCATTCGTTCAAGGTTATCGAGGCATTGGTCATATGAATCCCCAAAGATAGAAAAGTCGTCCATAAAGACTTCCATTGTCTTTTCTATCATGTCATGGAAGATGGCTACCATGCAACGTTGGAATGTTGCCGGAGCATTACATAGACCAAACGGCATGCGTCGATAAGCAAAAGTTCCATAGGGACATGTGAAAGTTGTCTTTTCTTGGTCTTCGGGTGCTATCGGGATTTGAAAGTAACCTGAAAAACCATCCAAGAAACAGTAAAATTTATGACCGGATAGTCTTTCTAACATTTGATCAATGAAGGGTAAAGGAAAGTGATCCTTTCTTGTTGCTTCATTTAATCGTCTATAATCTATACATACTCTCCATCCTGTGACGGTTCTTGTTGGTATTAATTCATTTTTCTCGTTAGTTATTACCGTCATACCTCCTTTCTTTGGAACTACTTGGACAGGACTCACCCAAGGACTATCAGAGATAGGATAGATAAGTCCGGCGTCAAGTAGTTTGATGACTTCGTTTTTAACCACTTCTTGAACATTTGGATTTACTCGACGTTGTGGTTGTATGACCGATTTGTAGTCATCATTCATCAAAATTTTGTGTGTGCACATAGAAGGACTAATTCCTTTTATGTCTACAGGTTTCCAAGCTATTGCGTTTTTGTGTTTTTTCAAAAGATTAATTAATTTTTCCTTTTCTAAGTTATCTAATTTAGACGAAGTAATTACAGGTAAATTACCATCTTTGTCTAGAAAAGCATATTCCAAACCTTTTGGAAGTTCTTTGAGCTCAAGTGGTGGGTCTTTGGGAGACTCCTTATTTGGTTGCTCATTTCGATCAAGAACTTTAAAAGTTTGTTCTATGGCGACCTCTTCTTCAACAAAGTGGTCAATTTCTTCACTTGTATCGGGTGGTTCATCTTCATCTTCAATTAGGGGGTCATTATTGCCGAAAGGATATTTCATTGACCGTTCAAGATCGACACTTCTTTTAAATGCCCCTAATTGAAGAGGTAGAT
>JARYGA010011779.1:0-45608 GCA_030545235.1 Helianthus tuberosus | reverse complement strand
AGATGTGATTGTTGAGCTCGAGAGTACAATCATGGATAACAGAATTGGCAGCGATGGTTCTTCCGGTAGCGACTTCCACATCGAATGCCGAGGAGAGTTGGGAACGTTTACGACTAAGGAGTTTCTCAAATTCGAGCGACACAAAGCAGTTATCGGCTCCAATATCAAACAAACATGAAGCATAAAAACCATTCACAAGGAACGTACCATTGACCACGTTGTTGTCGGCCTGGGCTTGACGCACGTTGAGGTTGAAAGTTCTGGCGCGTGCGGCCTGTTGTTGCTGCTGTTGTTGTTGTTGCTGTTGTTGTTGTTGCTGCTGTGGCTGTTGTTGCTGAGGCTCTTGCTTCATGACCCTGTTTGGGCACATGTTGGCGAAATGGTTCGGGTCGCCACATGCGAAGCAGGCTCTGGCTTTGACTGCGGGTGCCGGAGGAGCTTGTTGACCCTGTGGGGTAGTGAGCAGAGCTTGGTGAGCAGGAGCTTGTCGGATGCGGCAGTTAGCAGTAAAATGGCCGTATACATTGCAGTGAGCACAATAACGGCAGGCAATGACAGTTGGGTGGTGGTAGGTGCAAGTAGGGCAGAGAGGGTGTTGCCCAGTGAATGCACGCTTTGCAGGCGGTGCATTGGCCACAGGCGCTGCTACTTGACGTTGCTGAGCAGGTACGGCTTGAACTGGTGCAGCAGTGATCGCACAGTTCTTGTTGCTGGAGCTGTTCTTTCTCTTGCTCTTCCTCTTGTTTCCTGATGAGGTAGGTTCAGCAGTCGGTACGGCAGTGGTAGCTTGATGCAGATGCTTCGAAGTCTTATCCCAAACACCAGCCTTAACCCGTTTGTCGTTGATTTCAGCAGCCAGCAGATAGGTTTCCTCAATCGTCGTAGTCTTAGCCGCTTGAACGAAATCAGCAACGCAGTCGGGCAGGGCCCAGATGTACTTCTTGATCGTCATGTCGGGAGTCTTGACTTGATCGGGACAGATAATGCTGAGCTGTTTAAAACGAGCAGTAAGACCAGCATTGTCACCATCTTTTTGTTGTATGTGCCAAAATTCATCTTCCAGCTTTTGACGTTCATGAGGAGGGCATAATTCCTCTAGCATAACTTCCTTGAGCTCGTCCCACGACAGACCGTAGGCTGCATCGTTCCCTCGCTTGTTTCTCTCGGCCGTCCACCAGTCTAATGCTCGGGACTGGAAGACGCCGGTAGCATTCAGAGTTCGAAGGTCATTAGGGCAACCACTCTGTCGCAGAGTAACCTCGATAGAGTCAAACCATTGAAATAATGCAGTGGGACCTCCTTCGCCAGTGAATTCTTTTGGCCCACATGACTTGAATTGCTTGAAGCTGAAAGGTCTTGCGGCAGCTTTGGGAGCATCGGTTCTTGATTCCTCAGACGATTTGCTGGCATTTTCATAGACATCACTCACAGCCTTTGCTACGCTTTTAGCGATGATGGAAGCAAGATGTCTGTCTCTCTTTTCTTGACGAGAAAGTGCATCATGGGATCCAGACGACATTGTCTGCAATAGACATCGCCACGGAACTCAACACATTGTATTCGAATCTCACCTCACACGTTTTCTATTTACTAAAGCTCAGTAACACGTACATCCACGTACACGCATAACACATAGGGTACAAATCATATAAACACGTAGATTCACATAATCACATAATTCCTAGGCATGTAGAGCAAATAACCACATCACGCCTAAGCACGTAAAACATAGGAGCAAGGAAGTGCATACGCATTGAGTCACTTAGAAGCAGTCAGAAAACAGAAACCTATTATTCAAGGCTCGCGATCGTTCGAGTATAGCGATCGCACTTAGTATATCGAATAGCGTACTATAGCATAGGGTTGTCCAAAATTCGGCGATTTGTTAGTGACTTGAGATAGAAAGCAGTGTGCGTCGTGCGTGTCGATTGAAGTGAAAGCAAAATCGAGTAAATCTTCAAAAATTTAAGCACATAAATTGGTAAAGACCACATAAAACACGTAAAATCGAAGAATCAGAGCGACAACTGTCGACTCCAAACACATAAATTGAGGTTTAGATCGTCTGCGGCTACTAGACGTTGACTACCCAAAGTGATTTGACTATTTTCCATAGACTCGTCGTCACACTTCGACCTTCGGGGTCGTGTTTCTGCCTCGATTCTTGGGCATTCAACACGTACTCCCTGGGTCATAGTCATGACTTCAGGTCATTGAAGTTCGTCGAGGCTTTGGTGAGATGAGTAATAGCTAGGAATAAGTCGTCAAGGTTAGGGTTTCACCCCTAGCTTAGCAACTTCTTCCTTGTTTAGCAAAAATTGAGGAGATTATTCATCAAAATATGGATTTCACTCCTGATTTGGTATAATTCTCCTCGTTTGTTATTGAAAATAATGAGGAAATTGTTGATAAATTGATAAAATCGGCACTAATCAAGCAATTTAGTCGAGAGTTTGCGGTTTTCACACCTAATCCCAACGAAATCGTTTGACCCTATTCGAAAATTTGAGTACAGTGATAGCGAGAAATAGCTGGGTTCAGCACATAAGTTCGGTCTGTTGGTTCTTAACTATAGTCTAGGTCTCTAAGACATCGACCCGGACTAGGTCGAGTCTTGCCTAATTCCCTATAGTTATGGCTCTGATACCAATATGTCACACCCCAACCGATGGCGGAATCATCGGGGCGTGGCACTGAGCGAAACAGATTGTCCAGAAGTTTCCATAACAATTATCGTTACCAAATAATTTAAAGTAACATGTCCCATACCATGTCTTAAAAGGCAAACAAATTATTACAGATAAATCTAGTCAAGTAGTACTGTTCCGACAACTCAGATTCATACATAGATAGTTTATTTGTTGGTTTCTAGGACACCGTCCCTAGCCTTAATTTCATCACCAGCACACAAAGCAGGTAAACATCCTAAGCACCTGTCACATACGTTAAAATAAAGTCAATACATAAAATGTAAAGGTGGGCACACAAGTTTGATAATAGCATATAGAGTTCGAATTCGTTTACGCATAACCAGCACGTACACATAGTGAAATGAAGCATGTTAGTTATCGACATAGATCCATCGATACCAATGACTGCGGGTCGACTGCCCGAGGCAGTTCGCAATACATGATTACCACCGTAATCCATGCAAGTAAAAGATCCTTAACAACCCCCGTGTGAACGGGTGCTGAGTCCAAACTATAGTACTATCGTTGCTAAGGCAGGTAGACAACATTCCATGTGTAAACATAACAAACAAGCATTCATAAGCCACGTATAACATTCATTTAACGGTTAGCGTTCAAATAGTTTGAGTAGTGTGATAATTGTAGTTTGAATATTCGTAACGTATGTAACACCCAAAAGTCCTTAAAGCAAAAAGGGATCGAGTATACTCACATCGATTAATGGATTGAGGGGAGCGCTTAGCGAGTACGGTTAGCCTGAATAGATTCGATAGCATAGCGATAAGTGGCGCGTAAAACAATACAGGGTGAGAGTAGGATAGCTGATCGTCCGGATGGTCATCCGTGCGGACAGTGTTGGTGCACACATCTGTCGTCTTCGTCTTACATCGAGTCTTGGGTTCGTTGCGGTTCGGAACAAGAATGATGTCATCATTCTTGATGATGACATCATCCAAGTATCATCATGCTTGGATCAGCATCAACACATCACGTGAAGATTACATACTAATGTAATCAGTTTGCATGAGGGTTCACTAGATGACAAAATAGAATTGCATGTGTATTTTAGTTGTATGATTTCGCTTATTTGGTCAAGATGATTTCGCTCATTTGTTCTTGTAGTGATTTCGCTTTTGTGGTCATGTACACATAAGCGAAATCACAGCAACTATATATATGTGTCTCATGAGCGAAATCAGTAATAGTCCCTTGTATTCCATACCGAAGTGCTGCCGGTGTGAAGATCGATTGTACACAACGTTTATTCAATACAATCAGTGTTTTAAGGTGAAGATAAAGTTGTTTCTATCTTTGTTTCTTAGTTTCCGCCTCTGAAACGAAGTTGAACACCTCTGAACGACTCGTTCGGGTCGGTACACGATCCTACAAGTGGTATCAGAGCTCAGGAGGAAGAGTTCTACATATTACAGCTGAATTTGGTTGTTTTTTTCTATATTCTACACCTTTTTTCATCAGTTCAACAAAATTTAACGGTCAAAATTCGTTCAAATTTTCACAGACTGTGCGCAATTGAACATTAACAAACCCTTGAAAGTTTGGAACTGAAATTCAAAGTAACAATGTACCAAAATGCATCCCGAAGTGATTCCGCTTTTACGGACATTTCATGATTTCGTTTTTTTGTCAAGTGATTTCGCTCTTGTGTCATCTAAGGTTTTGCTTATTCGGACATATTGTAATTCCGCTTATTCGAACAATCAAGGTTCCGCTTATTGGAACATCAAGATTCCGCTTATACGAACATCAGATTTCGCTCATTTGTACATTCTGATTCCACTCATGTGAACATTTTGATTCCGCTCTTAGTGATCAAAGTCTGATTCTGCTCATTGTTGACCTGAAACACGACAAAGTGTCAGTACATCGGGAATATGAGATCATGTGGTTTAAATCGGTTGCATGTGAATATAATGAGTTTGTCAGTTCAGTGGAATAAAAGGTCGAATGAAATTGTGATAAAAGTGTCGGTTACTTTTGATAAGTTTGCATGCAAAGGATAAAATTGTCAGGTTTTTAAAATTGTGTGTTGGTTAAGTGGATAATTCGGTCCAATCATTGAGTGTTGAAAATTGGGTTGAGTATACACGTGAAGGGGTTGTTGATTATCGACAATTTGCAAAGGGTTTGCATGTCTCGTGAATTGTTATTAGAGTCCCAATAAAAGTGTTTGAGATAACCGGCCACATTCATATTTGAGAACAAATCAGATTTTTTTAAGCTGTCGGATTAAATGAGTCACAAGGCCCAATATTAGTTTATATATCATAATTCAACGGCCCAAGTTTCAAAATCCTCGGCCCAATCATCATTGTGTGTTGTCAGAGATGTCGGACTAGTGAAAATGGTGGCCAAATCATAGTCTTCGGCACATGTGTTTTGGTTGTCTTAAAGTTGCATCGGTGTGTCCAGTCATCAGTGCATTGATATTGCATGTGAAAGTGTTTGCGGCCTAATAGATTTGTTTGATATTTGATCAGTTTACTCAAAGTGAATTTTGTTTCACATAATTTGAATTTGATCCTAGTTCACAAGAGATGGTTCAGTCTGTTTGAATTCGATTTCATTCCAGGTCGTGTCTTTATAAATCAGATCATTTGAATTTGATCCGGGTTATAGCAGTCTACACAGTTTGTCAACTCTCAGTTCACACAGAATAGTCACCAGTCCGAGTATTAGTTTTGTTTCAGTCGTTTAATAGCGTTTAAACTAATAAGTGTTTGTGTGTTTGTTTTTTAAGGTGATAAAGGTGTGTTACGAGGAGAACCAGTTCGTGTGAAAGCTTGTTTGAGAAATTCTTCAATTCCAAATCATGGATAACGATTTCTACAACGCATTTGCGACACCGTCGGGTCCAGGTGCTATTGCTCAAGCTATGAGTATAGAAAATGAGACGGGAACCACCCAAAAGCCCCCTAAATTGATGAGTATTGAAGAATACTACGGGTGGAAAGACAGATTCGAGAACTGGGTTCAGGCAAACCATCTTAGGTCTTGGGAATGTATACTGAAGAAATATGTGTTGCCTCGAACAGATTTGTAGGTTCTCAAAGAGTTATCAGAGTTTACGGATCAGGAACGTGTTATGTACAAAGCCGAAAAAATGATGATCAGTTTGTTGCAACTAGCCATCAAAGAAGACATTTTCATTCTGTTACAGCATGACAAAACTGCAAAGTCAGTCTGGGATGCACTTAAAGTCAAATTTGAGGGTAGCGAGAACATGATAAAGAGCAAAAAGGTGTTGCTAAAGAAAGAGTTTGATCTGTTCAGTAGCTTACCAGGTGAAGACACAAAGAAGCTGATTGAGAGATACTGTCACCTAGTGCGATCAATGTCGATGTTGAGCATTACCAAAGATCGTGAAGAGTGGGTAGACAAGCTTGCTGATGCATTACCTCAGAAAGAGTGGGGAACTTATTTGATGATTCTGAAAAACACGGGTGTTTATGATGGGTTGACAATATCTCAGTTTATTGAAAAGATCGAAAGCCAGGATCTGGAGCAACAGAAGATAGCTAGGATGAACAGTCCGAGTGGTCAACAGGATATTAAAATGTACTACAAAGGTAGCATTCCGGTTCCAGAATCTGAGAGAAGTCCGAAAATTCAGACTGCATTCAGTGCTGGGGATTCATCAGAAAAAGCTGATCAGAGTTTAAACAAAAGCAGTAGTGGATTTTCATCATTTCCAAGTGTCAATCCTAAAGAGTCAAACACAAGCTTTCAGTCTCAGAGCACAAAGACAGGAAATGGATATGTGATTCAGTGCAACATAGCTCTAAATCTTCCAGAAGGTCAAAGTTTTTCAGAAGACACTGCTAAAGACCACATGGCGCTACTTGGTTCTGTGTTGTTATCTTATGAGGGTCTAGTGGCTGATCGGATCGGAAATCCCATGCTCACCAAAGAGGATTACGATCAAATAGACGCAGAAGAGATGGAACTGATGGATATCAAATGGTGTCTTGCAAGTGTTCTTAGACGTGCTGAAAAGTTCAAAACGATTACCGGGAGAAATGACTTTCTTGATGCTCATGTATCTACTTTAGGTTTTGATAAATCTAAAGTTACTTGTTTTCGTTGCAGGGAGAAAGGTCATTTCAAGCGGGAGTGTAAGAACAGGGAAGCTAGTGGCGCTCAGAATCCGTTCGGAAAAGACGACTATTACCGGAAAGCCATTTATCAGCAGGTCGGTCAATCACAAGATTCACAGACGGCTCATGGTAGAAAGATTGAGGATTCCAAGAGAGCGTGTGCGGTGGATTTTAACTAGAACAACTACATATCTCCTGATAGCAAAGCCTGTTTAATTGATCAAGATGATGAACAATTACCTGAAGGTTTCAGCTGGGATATGTTCGTTGATGAAAAAGGAGAATATAAAGCTTTTATTGCTAAGATTGTTCGAGAACCAGACATGTTTGCTACTTGGATGAAGTCTATTGGAGTGACTGTAAAGAGTGTGGATGAAGAGTCTGTTGTTTCTGATGAAAGTTCAGAAAGTGCTTATGAAAGTTCACAGAGTGAAGATGAGAGTGTACAGAAGGATGTTACTTCAGAAAAGGAAGTTGTATTTGATCAAACACCGTCAGATTCTGGTTTATCAGATGCTGATTCTGAAAAATCTGTACAGTTTGATAAATCACCAGTTGATAGTAGTAGAGATGATGAGGAAGAGAAACATATAAATGTTGCAAAATCTCATCTTTCTCCTGAAAGTTTTCATTTTTATTTTGCAGATCGCATGGAGAAACTAAAGGAGAAACGAGCTGCTTGTCACACCCTGGCTTTGCGGAAGCGTGGTTATTTTGGTGTGACTTCTTAATACCATAGCTTAATCATAACAAGCTATATGAAATAAAAACCATGCAAGATCATCCATTAAAATAAGTTTGAAGAGTAAAGAACCACAACATTGTCTTAACGGATATCACATCCTAACAAACATAAACAGTGTTCAAAAGACACAACACCAACAAGAAATAAACACAGTTTAAGAACTGTGACTCGTCCAGGAAAAAGTCACATCCCTTAAACTCGGATGACCTCGAGACTAACCAATGGTTTTAGTGTCTACTAGATATTAAACACATATGATTATTATAATCAACAAAGGACAAGGGTGTCCCCCTAGGGGACGAGTTCGGTTGAGGGGGGGGGGGTTATCCGGTTCCATTTCAACCATTAGTTAGCCATTTAGTTAAGTAATTAGAAGGTGTAACCATTTACTAGCATGTTATGCATTGTAACGGGTGTTAGGGTATCCGGGGACCCTAACTAGTTTAGAAAAAGAAAAACAATGTGAATGGCAATATTTTTATGTTCCGGGTAAAGTCCGGTTGTTCGGTTGGATAATAATCCGTTAAAGCGCTTAACAAAGCTTTAAAGTGTCGTTAATACTATTTCTAGTGACCCAACTTATTCCCGACACTTTGGAAAGTGTCTAGTAATGTTTTTCTCATGTTTTGGCACTTATTAGTTAGCTAGATGCTGAATTTTAATTAAAGTGTTGAATTTTGTACTTAAAGTACGTTTTAGGCACATCCGGTCACTGTAATCTCATTCCTAGTGACGCAGTTCTACAACCCTTATATCCCTACACTCACCACTAGTGTAGCAAACTATCTCAGGATCTTACAGGCCTTAGAGGCAGTACCTGCCTGGTGCTAGTTATGACAGCACGTTTAATAGGTTATCCGTTCATTGTGCTACTGTGCTTTTGGTGCATCAAGGTTGTCACAAAGGTGCTGTAAGCAAAACATGGAGTGACAGCAAGTAAAGTATGATGCAAGTAAGTACATGTATCAGCATTCAAGTAGCAGTTTATCCACAAGTTCAAGTAAGCACAGTAATTAAGCAGTAATTAATTATTAATTAAGTCGTACGGATACCTGGTTTAGTGAGGGTTGTCACACTGCTAAAGAACAACAACTAAAGAAATCTGAAGATGTTGTTCAGAATGAGATTGTTGAAAGTGTTGCTGAGAAGAATGCTGAGAGTGAGCAAGTGAAAGAAAAAGAAAAGGTGATTGAAGCAAATAAAGTGGTTGAAGTGGTAAAGACAATCGAGATTGAGAAGATTGTTGAAGTTGTCAAGCCTTGCACGAAGTGTTTGGAAGAATGCAAGGAATGTGCAGCAAAAGACGAGATAATTGCTGAGTATGAAAAGAAGAAAGAGCAGTTACTGTTCAACGTCAACTATGTGAAAGAATCTTATGATGTCTGGAACAAAACAGTGATTGGTCTTCAAAAGACAAATTCAGAAAGAGAACAAGCACTAATGATGAAGAATGTTGTGATGATGACAAAGCAAAAAGCCATCAACTTTTACATCGAAGAGAGTGCTAAATGGAAGCAAGAGTTGGAGACAGAGAAGATTGAGAATGAGAGAATTAGACGTTTATTACAAAGTTATTCTAGTTCTGATTATCTCATTGATCGTATTTACCCAACTGTTGCAGGTATGGAAGCTTTTCAAGACGAGAAGCCAAAGAAAAAGAAAGATAGTGGTAAGACATCGACTGTTAGCTATAACAAGTGTCCGCCTCCAATTTGGGAAGGGTATTCTCCTAGAAAACCAAACGAGGAGCAACTTGAAAAAGCAGTCAATATAAAGCTAAAAACCGACACAACTGACGTTTTACCAGATAACATTGATGTCACGTTTACCTCGTCCGATACTGATCATGAGTCTGAGTTAATCAAAAAGGTGGTCGATCAGGTGTTGGATACTGAGGAGGAGTCTGAGTCAAAGTCCGAGTCTGGGTGTTCAAGTTCGTCAGTCAAAAGTTCGAGTTCGTCAATCAACAGTCCAAAGTCGTCGGTCAAACGGTCTTACAGTAAAGAATTTTTGTTATCAAAAGCAACTTTGGATGATGAAGCATTTGAAGTTGCATACACTTTAAATGATTCGGACAAATTATACTCTGACAAAGAGTTTCCAATAAGAAGTGTTCGTTTTGACATGATCAAAAAGGTTTTCAAAATGACAGAAATTAATATTTCTGAAATAAAAGATTTAAATCTTACTGAAAAACCTAAAAAGTACACTTCAAGAGTTCAACAACGGTTAAACAAGAAAAGGGTTACAATTCTGGTTCTGGTTTTCAAAAGAAATCAAACCAAAATCGTAGCTACAAAAAGAAAGGTCTTGGATTTATTCCACCAGAAAATCATAAAAATTTGAAAAATACTAAAACAAAAACAGAATTTGTGTCAGGTGGAAGTGCAGAAGAGGAACAGAAGAAACCATTCTGGAGACAGTCAAATCAATAATTTCTTGCTGAAAAGAAAAAGAATGGAACTGAAGTGTTTTATCAAAGAGAGACTCGTACCTATTACAAGTGCAATGAAACTGGTCACATTGCATGGAACTGTCAGAAAATTGTCAAAACAAAACAGGGAGTTTCTCAGAAATTGAAAGAAAAGGTTGTTGATGTTGAACCACCAATCGAAAAATTCAAATTTTTTGAAAACTCAACTTATGAGGTTGGTGAGTGTTCTAAAAAGAATTTGTACAAAAAGTATGCAAAAGACAATCAAGTATGGGTTGTTAAAAAGTTTGATGAGAAAGTCGGCGATGAATCTGGTTCCACAAAGCCAGAAGAGCCACAGGTTGAGATGAAAATTTCAGTGAATGATGATGAGTTTCCATCACTGAAATTTGAAGAAGTTAAACAGAAAGTTGGTAAAGTTGAAATCTCGAATCAGTTTTACAACGAGAATACTAAGTTTGATGTCGAGAAAACATTCAATGGAAGTGTTAAGAAAATTTTTGGGAAAATGTTGAATGGGAAAGCTAAGGGGGTTAAAGATTTTTATGCAACTAAAAAGGCAACTTATAACCCTACTGCGCAAGAATTGAAAGCCATCAAGTCTGAGAAGACTTGGATGGAAGTCTGTTTCCCTTGAATTCTTAGGACTACGCCGGAGATCCCAAGTTTGTAATTGCGGATCAGGAATCAGCATCTTTCTAGATAATTGATTTTTTTGAATGAATCTTGTAATGGTTATATTTTGGCAAGTCATACTGCAGAAATTGCCGGAGCTTCCAGGTTGGTAAGTGTGAAGCAGGAATCGGCATCTTGATTGGTAAAATGGTTTGTGTAGAGGTTTATTCCTACATAGGCTTGAATGTTGTGAATATTTTTGCAAGAGGTACAAAGTGATTCGTCAAGGTCATTAGTTTGAACTTGATGTAATCCTCATACAAGTGGTTGAAGACAATGTGATGAACCAAACCCCGAACCTACAAGTGGTTAAATCAACAAAACTTATTTTCCGGACAAATCATTTTGGTTAATACAAACTTAAGTGTTTTGAAATCATAATGAGAAAATAGTTTTGTGAAAGGGGGAGTTCTGATTGTTTATGCCAAGTGGATGGCGAATTGAGGTGATTTGATATCAGTTGTCACTTTTCTGTATAGTTTTGTTTTCAAATTTCCTTTAATGTGTTTGCATTTTAGGGGGAGTAAAAATTTCAGAAAATCCAAAAACATTAGAAAATTTGAAAAAGGCAAAAACATGATAAAATCAAAAATGAGTTTTGGTGTTAAAGAAGAGGAAATGATAGTACATCAGTAGACAGTTACAGTATGCTAAAGAATTGTAATGTTTAAATAGCGTTAAACGGTCTCACTGATGATATGCCGATAGGTTTTTACACATTTAGTAAACTTTTTCGGGATATAAACTAAATTTCAAACTTGCTTATTTCGTGGGGAACACTACTTGGATATATAGGTAACCCCTGAAATCTCGTTTTAAAGGTCCCTCTTTCTGAGATACTAGGTCTTTATACTCAGTGATATCTGGGGTATTATCCCGGGACTTCTGCTGAATGGAAGTTCTGACCTAGTCTCCGGATAATGCTTTCTGCAAATGCTTGTAACATAGCATCGCCCTCAGCCAGCTGATGAAACAATAAAATTGATAGTCGCTGCTGTTGTAATGCAAAAGATCCTCTAAAGGGGACACACTCAAAAGTCGAGTCATGATCTCTCTGCTGAACGGTAGTTCTGACCTGAGCTCTTATGATTCTTCATAATTTATTATCCCCTTACAGATATCATATGTGGTATACTCACCTGTAAGACTGAATATTGGGATCTGGATACGGGAGTATATTCAAGAGGTGGGACACATGAATGAGTTTAAGTTCTTAAAACACCTAACTCATATCCTGAATCAGTTGAAATTTGTGTGAAAATTTAAGTGGATTAGTATATTGGCAATCTAGGTGAATTGTTTAATTCTTAATGTGTAACTAAGCTCAACGGTACTTGTGACTTGTCAAAATCTGATATGATCCTCTTACACAAAACTCACAAAAATATTGTCTGTAAATATTTCTTTACTGCATTTCTTTACATTCAAAAATGCAAAAAGAATTTCGGTGTGTTTTAGCATAAATTTTGTAAAACTCAAAAAGATTTTCGACAACTGATGTTGGAGAGTTGATTGTCAAAATTCCAAGTGCTAGACATGATGAACAAATGGTTTAGGAAAATGTGTTTTGAAAAGAAAAATGATCAAATTTTAAAATGATTCATCAAGTTTATTGAGTTATTTTTGAGGGAGAGTCAGTGTTAGTGCATACATTGAATTGTTAAATGCGTAAAATTTACTTTTAGGTAGAGTGAGTTTGTGCAGGTTTAAGTATGAGCTGGATTGATGATCCTGAGCTGGATAAGAGCCAGGTTACGATCTTGGAACAACCTCAGAAAGAATCAGCCAGATTACGATCCTGAAGCAGATGATGCTGAAGAACTAACAGAATGCCAGCACATTGCAAGGGGGAGTCTGTTAATGCAGAGTGAAAGAATGAAACTCAAAGACTGATCAAGACTGAAGATGCAAAGACTCGACATGTGAGACTCGTCAACATCTGAGGGGGAGTCTGTTGGTGCACACATCTGTCGTCTTCGCCTTACATCGAGTCTTGGGTTCGTTGCGGTTCGGAACAAGAATGATGTCATCATTCTTGATGATGACATCATCCAAGTATCATCATGCTTGCATCAGCATCAACACATCACGTGAAGATTACATACTAGTGTAATCAGTTTTCATGAGGGTTCACTAGATGACAAAATAGAATTGCATGTGTATTTTAGTTGTATGATTTCGCTTATTTGGTCAAGATGATTTCGCTCATTTGGTCTTGTAGTGATTTCGCTTTTGTGGTCATGTACACATAAGCGAAATCACAGCAACTATATATATGTGTCTCATGAGCGAAATCAGTAATAGTCCCTTGTATTCCATACCGAAGTGCTGCCGGTGTGAAGATTGATTGTACACAACGTTTATTCAATACAATCAGTGTTTTAAGGTAAAGATAAAGTTGTTTCTATCTTTGTTTCTTAGTTTCCGCCTCTGAAACGAAGTTGAACACCTCTGAACGACTCGTTCGGGTCGGTACACGATCCTACAGACAGCAATCCGTGTGAATAGCAATCCGTCCGGTTAGTCATCCGTGCGGACAGTTTGTTCGGGCGGGTGACTATTCGAGTGGATTGTTTCTTCCTATGGGTGAGATGTGTTTGTGTATGGTGGCTTGACTTTTGAAGTTTTTGTTGTAGCATTTGAAAACCTTGAAGCTCTCTTACCCTTCAAGTCGGTCGAGCGGACGACAATCCGTGCGGATTGGTAGTCCGTGCGGACAACGACTTTAATGGTGAGTCACTTGGTGAAATTGGTGAAATCCGTCCGGATGGTAGTCCGTGCGGATAACGATAATCCGTGCGGATGGTAGTCCGGTCGGATGAACATGTTGGAAATTGTTTAAGGCCTTAGTATCTCATGATCCGAAGAGTAATCCATTCAGAGGGTCGTCCGTGTGGATTATTCATTCGTCGATACTCAAACCTTGTTCGGATATGGGTCCCAAGTGTAGTCCGTCCAGATGGCAACTCGTCCGGATAGCCTGTCCGTGCGGACATCAGTCCGTCCGGACAGCATCTCTTTCGGGTCGTTTCGTTCGTCTACCCTTGGTCGCTTTTGTCATTCTATCGAGATGTTTTGATTACGTGTTGACCAATCGGAATTGCATTCTTACCCGCATGACTAAGCCGGCCAGGAATCACCCCAGCTTGGCCGGTCGGCGGCTCAGAACGGTCATTCTGGTTTAACCCGAAATCAAGTGTCTCGCGAGTAGAATCCGGATTTAGGACTAGTGCATCACTAACATTGAGTAGAAGACCAGAACTGATCCGATTCTTATTTTTTTTAGTGTAAAAGTAGGAGAAAACTTGTGTTTATTTCTTTCAACTCTTTTATCCTTTGAAAAAGTTCAGATTTATGCGAAGTTGTTTGTGACTCTTGTGGAAACCGTTCAGATCCTAGTTATTCTTGGTGGAATGAGGTCAGACTTGAAGTTCATGGGAACTTCATGATGACGTCATCCTAGAATACCTCAAATCTTGATGATTTCATGGTTAAAAGTTAATATTTAAAAGATAGAAAGGTGTAGAAGTGCGTATAGATCAAGAAAGTACAAGATTTAGGGTGAGATCTTACCTGGATTGAGAGAAATCAAAGGAAAGGTGAAGAGAGCGTGCTAGTTGGGCGTCACTTTGCCAAAAGTGGAAAGTTTGGAGAATGACACGTGTATTTATAGGATGCCAAAAGAGGAAAGTGTCATCCGTCCGGATTGCACATCACCCGAATGGTCATCCGTGCGAACAGCAATCCTGGTCGGATGCACTTAACACTTCCTCAGGCGGCTACCCATGCGGATGGCCTGTCCGTGCGGACATCAGTCCGTCCGGATTGGCGCATGGGTGGTGTGTTTGGTGCGACGATCTTTTGACGTTTCGGTTCCGTTTGCGAGCGATTCGATAGGGTTTCCTGGTCAAATTACTTTTAGTCCCAACTACTTCGTACCTTGCGTAATCTATTTTCCACTATCTATCCTAGTTCGATCGTGATTCGAGTTCGAGTTCGATTACATTCGAGTTAGATTTCGAGTTTCGATTGAGTTCGCTTGATTACCACAACACAACATAAATAAACATGCACAGGTAACACGTAAGGCACACACACACGTATAACCAACAAGTAACATACATAGTTCGAGTTACGATTAGAGGTCGATTAGATTATCATAGCTTGATTATTGATTAGTTAACTTTATCGCATTGTTACTTCCTATATTTCACAGTCGTAAGTCGATTGATTAACGATTAACACACATCGATTATTGCATTAACGACACTTACTCCACATAATACAATTAAAATAAGGAAATCTCTACGAGTCAAATTGCGCGAAATCGGTTGTTGACTTTGACCTTGACTTGACTTTCACTTATGAAAACACGGGGTGTTACACTTGCGAATTTTGAAATTTAAACTCATTTTCCCTCCTTCTAACTCCCAACTACCTTCATTAACTCCAAACCCAAATACCCACTTATAAAAACCACCCTTCCCCACCTCCTAAACACTTTCAACACCCTCTAATCACTTCCAAACTCTTTCAAATCATCCAAAGTTCCAAGCTTTGGCAGATTCATACAAGTTTCAAATCAGTAAGTTTGAGCTTCTTTCTTAAACTTTTCTTCTTATTTTCTTGCTTTACCTTCTTTGGATAACCTCTAAGAGTGTTCCCACATATCTACTAAGGTAAACAAAGATGGTACATCACCATTTTGTGGTCCAAAGTTAGGATTTTTCTTGAATTTTGTTAAAACCTTCAAACGTGTTTACCTTGCTTTATCCTAGGAACATCTTCAATTTGACAACAAATCCCTATGTTGGATAGGTTTACATTAAAATTTTGTTCCAAAAATATTAGTTATATTAGTTTACGTTTCATGCAACCTAAGTCACCTAATAACTTCCAAGCAAACAAAGTGAAAAAACTACACTAAGTCTCCAACCATACTGATGTGTGCAAAATGTAACATATAAATTACATCAAATAAGGCATTAAACTAACCCTTTTTAGTACTAATGTTGGAAAAAGCGTGTTGTTGTCTTCCTTTTGAATTTACAGGACCAAATGAGCTTAAACGAGTAAAAGGAACAAATATACAGCCAAAACCAACAAAATACAAAGAAAAGGAATAAACATGACATGCTCGACCCCTCGGCAGCATCCCCAAAGGCAAAAACAAGAAACAGAAGACTGACCACGGGTTGTGCCCACTGGACACAGGGGTGTGGTCAGCTGCCTGCAGAAAAGACAAAGCTGTGGAAGCTTCTACGACCACCACGAAGGCGTGCCCAGCTCAGCATGGGGCGTGGTCAACGCTAAGATACGCAGAATCTTGCAAAATCTTGGTAGTACAGATACGCTTCTGCCCACGGGGTCGTGCCCACTGAACACGGGCCATGTGGTGCCCTATATTGACAAATGCATTTAATGAAGAAAGAGAAAAGGCTGGCCACGGGGGCGTGCCCGCTGGACAAGGGGTCATGGCTGGGGTTTTGTTCAGGCTATAAATAGGGGTGCTTGGCTCACTTCAAAGGCATCCCTTGGCAAACCACCACTGTCCCACTTTGCCACCACTCCACCACCACTACAACACCCACATCCACCACCATCATCCACCTTAGAGTGTGTGTAGTAGTCTCGGAATCCAAGATTGTTAGTAAGAGTTCTTGCCAATCAAAGGCCATGTTTGGCTAAGCCTCTTAAATCACTTGGTGAAGACAAGTCTTTAGTGTATTACTTTTGATTTTTAATCTTTTCACACTTCTTATTTGGTTTTGTATTAATGACTTTAATAACTAGTTTCTTATGTTGAAGGTGAAACTTCTTTAGCATTTGTCCGTGGTGTCTTGGCATTACTTTACTGTCTATATAAAGTAAAAGATTTACACCATTCATATCTCTACGATCTATATAGATATATGTTGGCTACCTGGTCAGGGGTTAAGGGAATGGTTTAGTAAGGTTCTTGCCTTGTTCAGTGTATAGATCCTGCAAGGACCTGGGTCAAGCTTACTAGGACCTCCTTCAATACCCACTGGTATTGGATGGTGGGGGTGTGAATGGCTTGATCCCCTCATATGTACTATTCCCTCCATTACCATGAAATGTAATTTTTCCCAATTAAGGGCGAGGTTAGTTTCCTCACATCGGGATAGCATTCATTCAAGGTTATCGAGGCATTGGTTGTATGAATCTCCAAAGATTGAAAAGTCGTCCATGAAGACTTCTACAGTCTTTTCTATCATATCATGGAAGATGGCCACCATGCAACGTTGGAAAGTTGCGGGGGCATTACATAGACCAAAAGGCATGCGTCGATAAGCAAAAGTCTCGTAGGGACATGTGAATGTTGTCTTTTCTTGGTCTTCGGGCGCTATTGGTATTTGAAAGTAACCTGAAAAACCATCTAAAAAACAATAAAATTTGTGACTGGATAATCTTTCTAACATTTGATCAATAAAAGGTAAGGGAAAATGAGCTTTTCTTGTTGCTTCATTTAATCGACGATAATCTATACAAACTCTCCATCCGGTGACGGTTCTTGTTGGTATTATCATTTTTTTCGTTAGTGACCACCGTCATACCTCCTTTCTTGGGAACTACTTGGACGGAACTTACCCAAGGGCTATCGGAAATTGGGTAGATGAGTCCGGCGTCAAGTAGTTTGATGACTTCGTTTTTAACCACTTCTTGAACATTTGGATTTACTCTACGCTGTGGTTGTATTACCGATTTATAGTCATCATTCATTAAATTTTTGTGCGTGCACATGGAAGGGCTTATTCCTTTAATATCTACAAGCTTCCATGCAATCGCATTCTTGTGTTTTTTTTTTCAAAAGTGTGATTAATTTTTCTTTTTTCTAAATTAGTTAATTTTGAAGAAATAATTACAGGTAGCTTACCATCCTTGTCGAGAAAAGAATATTCCAAACCTTTTGGAAGCTCTTTGTGCTCAAGTGGTGGGTCTTTGGGAGACTTCTTATTTGGTTGCTCATTTTGGTCAAGAACCAAAAAGGTTTGTTCAATGACGACCTCTTCTTCGACAAAGTGGTCCAATTCATTTTCCGTATCGGGTGGTTCATCTTCATCTTCAATTAGGGGATCGTCATTGCCGATTGGATATTTCAATGATTGTTCGAGATCAATATACCTTTTGAAGGCCCCTAATTGAACGGGTAGGTTGTTTTGCTTCCGGTTGATCAAAGCTTGTGGGTTTTTACAAAAGGTCGTCCCAACATAAGTTGAGCGTCATCAAGGATGACAAAGTCGGTTGGGACTACCGTTTGATTTGTTTGGACTAACACATCTTCAACTACTCCCATTGATTTTACTATTTTCCGATTAGAAAGAAAAATGGGTATTTGAAGTGGAGAAAAATCACTAATACTTAACTTTTTGAAAATGTAATTTGGCATTATATTAACACAAAGATCTTTATCGATTGTAATATTACTAATAAATGAATTTTGAAAGAAACACGGAACCGGTGTAATGTTAGTTTCAAAAGGATCATCTTTTATTAGCGTAGTTTGATCATTTGTTAACTTAATGCTTACCGTTTCGTCAATTTTAGTGTTAGTGTTTAACTCTTTTAAAAACATAGCATGAGTATGTACCAAACAATGGTTTTCGAAAGAAGGTGTTAAGAGATTAATTTCTTGAAAATTATACTCTTTTTGAAGATTAGCGTTTTCGGACTTACCTTTTTCGTTGTTTAGTTCATGTGTCGTTTTTCACTTACTTGTGCTTCCATTTTTACCTCTTCTACTATTACCTCTTTAGTACACACTACCTCTCCCCTCTCACGGGATTCCTCTTCCCTTGCACGGGATTCTTTTATGTAGAGTTCGAAAGTTTTGAGGTGTTCTATTATTTTTCGGCTACGGGGAGGATAGTTGGTGGTTCGTCAAAGTGAGCGGGATAAGTATCCCAAAAGCTTGAGTTCGGAAGTTCGATCCTTGGTCCTTCCCAATACTCATATAAGGTAGATGGTTCACACCATTGTTCCTCATAGTGAGTGTATGATGGAGAGGATTCGTACCTTGGTTCTTCATAATACCCATATGAGGTGGGTGGTTCGCACCATGGTTCCTCATAGTAAGTATATGATGGAGATGGTTTATACCTTGGTTCTTCAAAGTATGAATATGAGGAAGGAGGTTCATACATTGGCTCTTCATAGTATGTGTATGAAGTGGTTGGTGTCACACCCCGACCGCGTAAAACAACAAATCGCGGCGGAAACATCGGGGCGTGTCGCAACAGAATAAATTGTTTCATAACCATGGCATACAAAGTTGTATTTTATTTATAAACAAAGGTGTTACATTGTTTCAAACAGGAAATTAAAGAGTTCAGAACATAATTAAACATAGTCTATCTTCTTTTAAAGTCTCTAAGGCACAGGTCCGCCCTAGTATCATGATCAACATCCTATGGAAAAGCACCTGAAAACACATGTGAAAATAGGTACGTCAGCATAAAAATGCCTGTGAGATACATAGGTTTTGTGAAAATAGGATTCATGACTTATGTTTAAGAAAAATGTTTAGTCATGAACCTTGTAATTTGCTTTGTTATGTAAATCATTTGAAAACAATAAGATCAGATGATATGTATAAGTAAATGTCAGGTTAAATAAATAACCATGTAAAAATGTGTTTGTATAAGATTAGTTGTTTGTAAATCAATGTCTTGTGAAAAGTATGTTATTTGTATAAAATGTTCTATGTCTCAATATTGAAATGATTCAAATAACGTTACGACATGTAATACCATACAAACACTTATATATAGGAAGTACCAGCGGCGTATCCACCATGCTTGTATCATATTACACACGCATCGTTACTTAATCACTTAATCAAACCATACCAACCAATGTAAGAAGTCTATGTTTAAACCAATTGTCAAATGTATTGAATAATATGTCAAAGTGTTCATGTCAAGATGTAAATCATGTAGTGTGAAACAATTGTCAAACATGTTATGTGTCAAATGTAAACCATGTCAAATGTCAATGTCAATGTCAAATATCTTTGTGTAAAAATGTCTATGTCAAAATGTCATGTATGGCAAGTGAAATGTCTCAACTAAACCATATGCACAAAAACAAAATGTTGAAGTAAAACATGGTTTAAATCAATCTTATGTCTTTGTGGAAAAATGCATGCAAATATTTAATATGAACATTTATGCGGTATTGTGAAAATGCATACATCCAAGCCTTGTGACTGTGGTGATAAACCCTTTAAAATAAGAAGCACCTTGTAACTGATCAAAGAGGTCGTCTATGCGAGGTAGAGGATATCGATTCTTGATGGTAAGCTTGTTAAGCTCACGGTAATCGATACACATCCTAAAGGATCCATCCTTCTTCTTTACAAAAAGAACGGGAGCACCCCAAGGTGAAAAACTAGGACGTATAAAACCTTTGTCAGAGAGCTCCTGAAGCTGTTTTGACAACTCTTGCATCTCAGATGGTGCAAGACGATATGGAGCTCTGGCAATGGGATTTGCACCAGGTACGAGATCAATGCGGAACTCGACTTGGCGTGCTGGAGGTAGACCAGGTAAATCTTCAGGGAACACTTCAGAATAATCCCGAACGACAGGAATATCTGAAATAGACTTACCCTTGCCTTTATCTTCTGTAACATGTGCTAAGAAAGCCACATAGTTCTTCCGCAGATACTTCCGAGCTTTAAAACAAGACATGAGTTTGAGACCACCGGCAGGTTTCTCACCTTGAACCTGTAGGATCTCGCCTGTCGAAAGCGGCACACGAACAATCTTCTCAGAACAAACTATCTCTGCACGATGCTTGGATAACCAATCCATTCCCACTATGACGTCGAAGCTTCCAAGTTGCATAGGCGTGAGGTCGATTGGAAAAAGATGATCGTTAAGATTCAACTGGCAGTTGTGAAGAACAGAATCAAGAACAATGGGTTCACCACTAGCAACTTCTACTGTCAAAGATTTGCCTAGTTTCGTTCTAGACACTCGAAGCATTGGTTCAAAGGACAAAGACACGAAACTCTTATCGGCACCAGAATCGAAAAGAACAGATGCAGGCTGATTATTAATAAAGAACGTACCGTTCACCACGTTATCGTCCGCCTGTGCCTCTTGGGCATTCATGTTAAAGGCTCGGCCTCGAGCCGGAGCCTGAGCCTGATTCTGGTTCTGGTTCTGGTTCTGGTTGGCTAGTCTTGGGCACCGGTTTCTGTAGTGGGTCAGGTCCCCACAATTATAACAAGCACCCGGTGGGTAATATGGTCTTGCAGCTTGACCCTGTTGCTGAGCAACTTGTTGAGCCGGGTTCTGAACCGCGGGATTCTGAGCAGACCGACAAACATTGGCAAGATGGCCTGACTTCCCACAGTTAGTACAGAAACGGCATGGAAGTTGCGGCTGGTGGTGACTGTTGCATCTATTGCACAAAGGTTCATTCCCTGTATAGGGTTTCTTTGCTGGCGGCTGTGCGGGTTGGTTGGGAGCTGCCTGATTAGCTTGGGCAGTGATAGCAAAATTTTGGGAAGCCTTACGCTTCCTTGACTTATTCGAAGAACCAGAGTCCTTTCCATTCTTGTTTTGACCCTTCTTGCTATCCCCCTTGTCAGCCAACTGTTTCTTGCCCTTGTCACCCTTCCGGTGTAGCTTTCCCTTTCTAATCTGCGACTCAGTCAGTGTCGCTGATAACTCGATTGCCTGACGGAGTGTGGCAGGTTCACTACCAGTAAGAATGTCTTGTACCGAGTCAGGTAGGCCGTCGATGTATCTTTCGATAGCCTTGTCAAGTGGGGTAACCATTGTCGGGCAAAGAAAACTCAACTCTTCAAACCGATCAGTATAAGCCCTGTGCTCACCACTATCTTGCTTCAAAACATCAAACTCTTTCTCCAACGCTCGCTGCTCATGGCGAGGACAGAATTCCCTCATCATAAGGGCTCTAAGTTCAGCCCATGTCTGTGCGAGAGCAACTTCCGCACCTCGGTCTCTCATTACCCCATTCCACCATGTAAGAGCCCTCTTCTGAAACACGCTCGAGGAGAACTCGACCTTGCGATTATCCGGGCACTGCACGTGGCGAAAAGTATTCTCAATGCTTTCGAACCACTGAAGAAGCCCAGTTACTCCTTCAGAACCACTAAACTTGAGAGGTTTAGCCTGGTTAAAATCCTTGTATTTGCATGGAACATTGTTATTGTTGTTGGCCTGGTTCCATTGAGCAAAGAGATTTGGGAATTGGGCAGCCATCTGCTCCGCAATAATTTCTGCCAGTTCGGCAGTCGCAATCAGATTGTCGCGTCGAGGAGGCATTCTAAAAGAGGAAAACATGAAAGGAAACGAGTGAGATGATTGGATGAAGAGAATGAGATGAAACAAAATCAACAAAAGCAAAGATGGTGGTCATTCGTCCGCATTACCAAGCAAACAAACGAATCACAGTGACTAATCAAAGTAAATGGGTCAAAAATAATGTATAATGAAGACATGCTCGCCTATAAGTGAACACTCATCCCAGGAATTCCCAGGTAAGCACAACTGGTCTCGCGTCTGATGAGATGTATACGAAGTGCTTGCCTAGACAGAAAACCCAGAATACAGGCATTCACCCTTCCAGTTTGCACATGTTCACATTATTTAAAACCCAAAACGTTTGACGGGATTTTGAAAATTTGAAGGCACAAGGCCAAAAACCAAACTGAAAAGGGTTCAAAACCATATAACAGAGGGTTCAAAACCTTGTAATAAATCATTCAAAAACAGATGATTGTTTTTCAAAAATCGATACGAAAAATTTGGTTCTTGTTTTGATAATCACCTAAGGATAGGTGATGTATATGTTTTAAGATCTAAACACAAGATAACTTGTGTTAGGGTCCTAGAAAAGTTATAGTCTAGGTCAAAGCATTACTAATAACCTAATTCCCTATAACCATTGGCTCTGATACCAACTCTTCTGTCACACCCCGACCGCGTAAAACAACAAATCGCGGCGGAAACATCGGGGCGTGTCGCAACAGAATAAATTGTTTCATAACCATGGCATACAAAGTTGTATTTTATTTATAAACAAATGTGTTACATTGTTTCAAACAGGAAATTAAAGAGTTCAGAACATAATTAAACATAGTCTATCTTCTTTTAAAGTCTCTAAGGCACAGGTCCGCCCTAGTATCATGATCAACATCCTATGGAAAAGCACCTGAAAACACATGTGAAAATAGGTACGTCAGCATAAAAATGCCTGTGAGATACATAGGTTTTGTGAAAATAGGATTCATGACTTATGTTTAAGAAAAATGTTTAGTCATGAACCTTGTAATTTGCTTTGTCATGTAAATCATTTGAAAACAATAAGATCAGATGATATGTATAAGTAAATGTCAGGTTAAATAAATAACCATGTAAAAATGTGTTTGTATAAGATAAGTTGTTTGTAAATCAATGTCTTGTGAAAAGTATGTTATTTGTATAAAATGTTCTATGTCTCAATATTGAAATGATTCAAATAACGTTACGACATGTAATACCATACAAACACTTATATATAGGAAGTACCAGCGGCGTATCCACCATGCTTGTATCATATTACACACGCATCGTTACTTAATCACTTAATCAAACCATACCAACCAATGTAAGAAGTCTATGTTTAAACCAATTGTCAAATGTATTGAATAATATGTCAAAGTGTTCATGTCAAGATGTAAATCATGTAGTGTGAAACAATTGTCAAACATGTTATGTGTCAAATGTAAACCATGTAAAATGTCAATGTCAAATATCTTTGTGTAAAAATGTCTATGTCAAAATGTCATGTATGGCAAGTGAAATGTCTCAACTAAACCATATGCACAAAAACAAAATGTTGAAGTAAAACATGGTTTAAATCAATCTTATGTCTTTGTGGAAAAATGCATGCAAATATTTAATATGAACATTTATGCGGTATTGTGAAAATGCATACATCCAAGCCTTGTGACTGTGGTGATAAACCCTTTAAACAAATTAAAGGTCTATCTGTCTTATATCATCGAATTCGGTCATTCCTTTCATCCCCTTTCCCTGGGATGTCCGGAACGGGAGTTGTCAATTCCTTTGGTACCACTACCTACTAACGAACGGCGTAGCTAATGTTAATGAATGTATTGTCCCATGTAAACAAACGAAATGTCATACCAAAATGTAAGCATGTGAAAACAATGCACTAAGTATGTAATCAAATGAACATACATAGCGTGAAATGTCATGTAAAACGATGTACTAAGTAATGCACATAATGGGCACACCTAGCAGGAAATGTCATGTAAAACAATGTACTAAGTAATGCACATAATGGGCACACCTAGCATGAAATGTCATGAAATCATGTACTATAATGTACTAACGAACATAGCAGGTATATGATATGAAAACAGGAAAGCACGAAAGTAACAAGTAGGCACATGTGTTCCACCCCAAAATAGTTTGGAAAACAGTAAAAGAGGGGTCTATGTACTCACATGATATTACTCAGTAGTCCTGGAGTGACAACCAAACAATGGTATAGATCACGGAATCAAACGGCACCTAATATAGGTAACTATGTTAATAAACCGGACCTAAATCGGAAGATCGGGTAGCATGAGGGTTTGTAAACCAAACGAGTATGGAGACTCGTGTAGTATGGTTCAACAAAGCCTACATACTAATTGAAACCTAACAAAATTGTTTACGACCCATTACGACTCGTTTAGGTAGAATATGCTACTTTAACGCATCGTGCGCGTGAAACGCGTTCGGACCGCCTAACTAGTCCTACGACAAGTGTTATATGCCTAAACATGTTACATAATCAGTTATGTGACAAAAGTTTAGGTTACATATGCTTAATTACCAATTATACATGAAAAGGGTATTCTGGTAATTTACCTAAGGCATATAAACTACCTATCATACAACTACTTAAACGATGTGACCATAGGGTATAACCTCGGAAGGTTATTCCCTACCTACTATGGTCACCTAATGTGTTTGGTCGGATCCTAATGATCGACCAAATGGGTCGGGTTTGAGGTATAAGCGATTTATTAGATCGCTTACCCTACGACCCTAGACAACGTGGTAATTAGTAGGCATAGTCCCAAGGGACTATGACCATCGTGATTACAATCACGTTGCGAAGTTCAAACGAACTTCGCATTGACCATTACTGGTCAACGCTGAAAGTCAAACAAAGTTTGACTTTCTGACTCGAAAAGCAGTAAAATAAGGAAAAGAACGAAAGAATACTTACGAAGGGTCCCCGAATGCTAAACTCGATTCAAAAATCTCAGGTATGAAACAAATGTTTCAACTTAGAGTTTCTCAAATCAAATTTCTAGTGATTATGAACAATGGGGTGACGGGGTATTTATAGTATTCGGTCCACCGTTAAGATCGTTTGATGGAAAACGTGCCATGATCCAACCCGTACACTTGTCGGAAACTCATGGTAGCTAAAAATGGTTCTTATCCGCTGACTAGACATGTGAGAATGTGTGGTGGAGAATTAATCAGCTGAAATCTGATGTTTAAAACATTGAATCTGGTCAGATCATGCACTCGCGTAGCGAGACGGGTAGGCCCTTAGGGCTCGCGCTACGCTACTGCCTCCCAGTTCCAGAATTGTTTCAAAAGTGACAGGTTTAGTCCCTGCAGCCCGTTTAAGCGATTTTCGATGCGTTTGAACCCCGTTAACCTCATTTCAAGGCTCTAAAATGAAGTTAAAGTATAGGGAACTCAAAACATGCTCAAAAATATCTCAGATGTCGGTTCGTTTGGCCGTACGATCGCGATGTTCGCTTAATTACGACGGAATGCGCACAAGCGCGAAAAACGATCCAAATGACGCGACGAATGGATTTTTCTTATGGCGAACACTAAAATATAATATAGTCATGCTTACATAAATTTTTGGATCTCCGGATGTATTCAGAATGTAAGTTATGCGCGAAAATGCAAACTTGTGCACTTTTTGACACTTTTAGTCCCTGAATGACCCAAAAGTTTATTTTAGCACACCGAACCCCTCAAAGCCTATTTCTAAGCTATGTAAAGGATATTTAAGGTGTGTTTAACTTATGGTTATGTTCCGGAATGTTCGTTACAGTTCAAATTGACATACTTTCTCAGTTTGTCATATTTAGTCCCTGTAAGCGAATTAACTTATTTTTGCCATACCAAAGCCTTCAAAACTTATTTCTAAGTTATGTAAAGGTTATTTAAGGTATGTTGAGTATATGTTGATGTTCCAGAGTATTTCTCGCATTAAACTGAGTACGTTTACGCACTAGTTTGCGTATAACTCTCCAGAAAGTGATGTAGAGTTTGGAATTGAACAAAAGTCAAAACATGAAAAATGTAAAACACAATCAAACAAACATTGGGATCAAATAACATTGTTTTATTGATAAAAGAACTGTTCATAGTGATTACAAGCACAGTTGTTACAGTTGGCTCGTACCTAGGCTCCTCATGGTGTGTGTACGAAAGGGATGGTTCGAAGAGGTCACAATATCTTACCGAGTGAGGATTACCGCAAATGGTACAATACTCTTCTTCATAGTCATCCTCTTCATAGTGGTAGTTGTAACCTCCTGAGTATTGATCCATAAGAATCACTCAGCAGACCACAACAGAGTCTCGGGACCAGAAAACAAAATAAAAACAGAAACAGAGGCTCACCACGGCCCCGTGTTCAGTGAGCACGGCCCGTGGTCAGGATCTATATCTGGGCATTTTAATAAAATGCAACTGGTTTTGTGCAGCATGGGGGTGTGTTCAGTGAGCACACCCCGTGTTCATACTCTATATCTGGGTGCTTTGTTATTTTTATGCACCACGGGGGGGGGGGGGGGGTGTTCAGTGAGCACGGCCCCGTGTTCAGACTACTGTAATGCAAGAAGTTCCTAAGAATGTAAAAATGTGTTTAAAAAAGGTTTTGAAAAATGATTAGGCCATCGATTTTAAGCTTTCTTAAAATTGGTGTGTCCCCGGCAACGGCGCCAAAAACTTGGTGTGTGCAAGGTGTATTACGTTTTTATTGATATTTTTAATCCCATTTTACACATTAATCAAGTTTTAAATTTACAAAACACGATATTCTACTAACACTAAACACACACATAGGCAAGTGCACCCATCGTGAGCGTAGTATAGCGTTGATAAGATACCGAGGTCGTCCAAGGACATAAGAGCTTTTAGTACCGGTTTATCCTCAACGTCTAATCAATCTAAAATTTTTGAGAAAAGGTTTTAAACATGAAAATAAAAATTAAAAATGCAAAAATAAAAATAAAATAAAACAGATAGACAAGATGAATCACTTGGATCCGACTCTCCTTTAATGTATCCTATGATGATTATCACACTTTTGCACTTTTTAAGAGATTATCTTAGTTATAGTAGTAGGCCCCTCTTTTGAAGGTGAAGTTACCCTCAACCCAGTGGTTTGAGTCAGCAAGGATACAATCCCAAAGGGTCGGAATATTGAAAGATAATTAATTAAGTTATTAATGCGAAAAGTGGTAGGACCCTCTTTTGAAGGTAACGTTACCCTCGACTAAGTGGTTTGAGTCAGCAGGGATACAATCCCAAGTAGCCGATTTAATGTATTAATAGTAGTTTACTCAGTCATAAAATCTCGAACGAAGGAATGGAGGTTGATCAGGCTAAAATAGACACCATTTCCCGATTACCACCCCCATCCTCCGTCTGAGCCATTAGAAGTTTCCTAGGACATGCCGGATTTTATAGACGATTTATCAAAGACTTTTCTAAAATCTCAAGACCTCTAACAAAATTACTTGAAAAAGATGCACCGTTCATCTTTGACAAGGATTGCAATCAAGCATTTTTAACACTAAAAGAAATGCTAGTCAAAGCACCAATCATGATAGCGCCTGATTGGAAATTACCTTTCGAAATCATGTGCGATGCAAGTGACTTTGCAGTTGGGGCTGTCTTGGGACAA
Source organism: Helianthus tuberosus (assembly GCA_030545235.1). Taxonomy (NCBI): domain Eukaryota; kingdom Viridiplantae; phylum Streptophyta; class Magnoliopsida; order Asterales; family Asteraceae; genus Helianthus; species Helianthus tuberosus. Next base: position 17,948 of record JARYGA010011779.1, on the reverse strand, counting down.
AGAAAAGATAAGCATTTTCACCCGATATACTACGCTAGTAAGACACATAACGATGCATAAGAAAATTACACAACAACTGAAAAAGAATTATTAGCTGTAGTATTTGCTTTTGATAAATTTCGTTCTTATCTTGTTCTTTCTAAAACGATAGTTTATACAGACCATGCAGCCATTCATTATTTCTTTAAAAAACAGGATGCCAAACCACGTTTAATCAGATGGATTCTACTCCTCCAAGAATTTGACATTGAAATCAAAGACAAAAGAGGAGCAGAAAACATCGCTGCAGATCATCTATCCCGCTTGGAAGATCCAGCTTTGGAGGCAACTAGGGACGAGCTCATCAATGAGAAATTTCCAACGGAATCCTTAGAAATGGTGGAATACTGAGAAGAACCATGGTACGCCGACTACCCCAACTACCTAGCTAGTGGAATAGTCGTAAAAGGATGGTCACATCATCAAAGAAAAAAATTATTTGCCGATGTAAAGCATTCTTTTTTCGAAGATCCTTATCTTTTCAAAATGTGTGCCGACCAACTTATCCGACGATGCGTACATGGTGGTGAAGCGAGAAAAATTCTCCGCCATTGCCATGAAGGACCATACAGAGGACATCATGGTGCTGCTAGTACCGCACAAAAGGTATTTGATTCAGGATTCTATTGGCTAACCATTTACAAAGACGCCCAAAGTCTTATCAAGACATGTGATGCATGCCAACGATCAGGTAATATTTCTTCTAAAAACGAAATGCCACAAAATGGCATTCTTGTTTGTGAAATTTTTTATGTGTGGGGACTAGACTTTATGGGAACTTTCTCACCGTCAAAAGGAAACAAATATATACTTGTGGCAGTGGATTACTTGTCAAAATGGGCCGAAGCCGAAGCTCTTCCAACAAATGATGGAAGAGTTGTGGTAAGATTCCTGAAACGACTATTTTCTCATTTTGGAACTCCAAAAGCATTAATAAGTGATAGGGGTACCCATTTTTGTAATCATCAACTTGAAATTTTTTTAACAAGATATGGGGTCTATCACCGGATCTTCACCGCATATCACCCTCAAACAAATGGATAACCCGAAGTGACTAATCGAGGTTTAAAAAGAATACTTGAAAAAACCGTAGGGTTAAATAAAAAAGAATGGGCCGATAAATTAGACGACGCTTTATGGGCATTTCGAACCGCTTATAAAACAACCATAGGTACCACCCCATATAAGTTTGTCTACGGAAAAAGTTGTCATTTGCTAGTAGAATAGCACACAAAGCCTACTGGGCATTAAAAAACGTAAACTTAGACATTGAAATTGCCGGAAAGAATCGATTTTGTCAACTAAGGAATCAAGCATACTCTAACTCCGAAATTTATAAGGAAAGAATGAAAATTTTGCACGATAAACATATTAGACCTAATGATTTTCGAGTAGGAGATCAAGTTCTATTGTTTAATTCATGACTTTGATTATTTCCCGGTAAATTAAAGTCTAGGTGGTCGGGACCTTTTTCTATCACTCATATTTTTCCACAAGGTGCAATTGAAATTAAATCTCGAAATGGGATTCCATTCAAAGTCAACGGACAACATCTAAAACTACATCAAGGATTCATTGAGGATGAAGAGGAAGAGATCTCGCTACAAGTGGTCGAGGAATAAACAAAGGTTTGTATACTAACATCATATCTTGTAGGTAATGGACTTCGGGAAAGCCTCAAAATCGGTAAGATTTCTAAAACCAAGTTTCAGGAAACAGGTCGCTCACACGGGCACTATATAAAAAAAAAGTTTCTAGCCGCCCACGGGGCTGTGTTCGGCTACTGTCGGGAATAAAACCCCCTTTTGTCTTCTCATTTTCATTTCACCACGACCCGTTCCCCCGAGAACTCTCTGGTTCCTCCGAGAATCTCTGCAGATTTTCACGTTTTTCCTTCGTTCAACATCATCAAGGTATGATTCTATCATCTTAGTTAGTTAGTTTAACGATTTATATGTAGTTTAACATCAAAAATTTGGGGGAAAATCTACGGTTCTTGAACTTCAACCGAACCAAACCCCAAATTTTTCCTTAGATCTGTTAATAGTAGTATGGTTGCATGTTTTAGGAAGTAAATCAACTGAAATTGTTTGTAGATTTGCCCGATTTCAAACAAAAACCTCAAACCCTTGTTTTTGAACCGAAAAAGATGAAATTGAAGGGGTAAACGGTTTGTTTTTGGAAAAATGTCACTTGGGGTTTCATTTTTGGGGAAAACTGTCACACCCCCAAAATCCACCTGCGGAGTACTACCGCTTGGAGGCGTGACTGACCAGGATCCAGCCACCAATCATATTGAACAAGCATATAAGTAGTTATAAAAATCCAACCAATACAATTGGTGTTCAAACAAAACATAGTTAAGTTGCAAGCGGAAGCATAAGTCATAAATCAAAACAGAAGTTCAATTGTTTCAAAGTTTAACATGGCACACAGTCGTCCATATCCCACAACGATCCTCCTCCATGCAAGCTCCCGCTAAGAACCTAAGGACCTGCAAAGCATGTAGTAACGAGTCAACAACAAGATGAGTGAGTTCACGGTTGGGTGTTCGTTTTAAGTTGTTTCGAAAACAGTTTCCTTTAGCTGGCATCCTGCCGTGGGGGTTACCCCATAGTTAAAAACGTGACTTGTTTGTTCCCGGTTACTCTGGCAATCCTGCCGTGGGGGCTACCCCGTGTTAGTTATCTGGCATTTCGGCCGTGGGGGCTACCCCATGTATACACTAGACTCGTTACCATATCGACTGCTGACTGTAGTCATGTTTATGTGCCCTGAACTGTCAATGTCTATCATCATTGACGTGCCAGTAGTCCATTAGTTCACGCCCGTCCTCTGCGGCACGGTGTGAGGTTTGTCAAACCTAAATAGCGCTATCTAACTAATGACCCGCTCGCCATTGGCCCGGCGATTAAGTCGATATAAAAATGAGGGACTTCGTGATAGAGTTTTGGTCTAGTACGAGTTATCTGTCCGTGAGGACGAGGAATTTCATTCCTGAACCTTTACTGTCCTACCCAAGGAGGACGAGGAACCCAGTTCCTTAACCCCAATTCCCGACCCCTGGGAATCCCATGCTTTGTAGAGGGTGTGAACTCACCTTGGTTTGCTCGGTAGAAAACACAGAAAAGTCAAACAAGCAACGTTGAGGCTACTCACGTCCTATCATAGTTGTATCATACAATCAGGTTCGTATTCAAGTAGTGCACGTATGGGTTACACGTTTAATCATGGCGGTTCATCGACATTCACATTCAACAGTAATATATCAGGTCTGTATACTAGGCCCAAGAGTCCGGCCCAATCAATTAAGCCCATAATTAAACAAGTCCAACAGTGTGTACCCGCATATGATCCCGAGTCGCAACTAGGCGTTTGCGACTCGCAACCGGAGTCGCAACCATGGTTTCGGTCCATGCTGTTTTGGTTACGAGTCGCAACTGGACTCGCAACGGTGGTTTCGAGTCACAAGGTTTATGTGCTGATCAGGTGTGGTCTCGAGTCGCAACCAGGTGTTTGCGACTCGCAACTGATGTCGCAACCGGGAGATTTCGACTCGTTGTGCTTGGTTTCGAGTCGTAACTGATGGTTACGAGTGGACAGGAGCTGATTCGGAACAGTGTACTATTCTGATTTCATGCAACAGTTTGTACTAACCAACCAAATTCCTTAAACATGTTTATTTGTCTAGAAATTTCCTAAAATGGATCAAACAAATCAGAATTCAAATATTCAACCTGTTCATATGATATTCAAGTTGTTCTTCACACATTCATCATGTTCATCATCATTCAAATATTCAAGTAACTCATCTTCATTCATATGAACTTAAGTCTAACAATAATCATGAACAACTTATCAACAATCACCCTAGTTGGCAAGTTTTCGGTTCTTAACACAAGAATACACAATCCGATTTATATGAACATCAACAACTAGTGTTTTAGACTACATTTAAACACACAACATCATGGGTTCCTTATGCCACATATCCGAAATCAAGTATGCTATCTTATTAACCATTATCATGCATAAACTTAACAAATAACATACTATCACATAATCTCCATCATGTATCATCATCAATATCCGAAATATAACAAGAATCATTAACCAACAAGTATCATGAACACTAACCAACAAGCATTCAAACATCAAGCACACATCATTCTTAAATCATGAAAATACATGTGTTTGCACTAGAATTACTAACCGGTTGTGAGGTGGTGAAAGATGAAGCTTTGTTTGGTGTGAACAAGCCAAATCCGAGAAAGCCTTCTTGTGGCCGGTTGGTTTGATCCGAAAAGAAAGGAGAAGTATGGTGTTGAAGCTTAGGGTTTTGGTGAGAGGAAGTAGGAGAGTGTGTGTGCTAGAGGAGCATGAGTGTTGTCCAAAGTGGTAAACATGGGTAGCTATTAAGGCTATATACCCGCCCCCAAGTTGTGCACCCTAATGGGTTTCGGTTGAGTTCAATGGGGTGCGTGGCCCATCCGGCCCAAGTGTTACGGTTTACTCGAGACCACATGGTCTCGAGCCGGGTTCGTGTCGTTTCGGTTCATATACATACTCGCATATATACACATAAGCACACATGTAACCTAACACATAATCATATCAAAGGTTGTAGCTTATCATTAATCACATAAGTTTAATTATTCACACGTTTAAGCATACAACGAAAGGTTCTAAATTTCGAGTTGTCACAAAAACCGCCCCTACTCAACCAAAAATTTTCAGATTTTCGAAACCAGGCCAAAAATACAATTTTTGGGAAACAGAACCCTGACCACGGGGTCGTGGTCAACGAGCACGGGGCGTGGCAAGAAGAAATCAGTTGAACACGGGGCGTGGCCAGTGGCCACAGGGCCGTGTCCAACCTTCTGTTTTCAGTTTTCTTCGAAAATTTATCGTTTCATGCTAATTGTTTTGTGTTTTCTTTTACAGAGATGGCCAGCAAGTTCACCAAGTTCAAGACAAATTAGTGGGACTACCAAGCTCGCTATGATGTTCTGAAAACAAGGCCCGAAGAATACCAAGATAAGTGTGCCTCGATACCTTAGAAGTTGTGGGGCAACTAGACCATTTCAACACTTTGGTCATGGGTCCACTAAGGGTGGCCCTCTGCACAAGACTCCATGCGGTTCATGAGTATAGCATGGAGTTCTACAGCTCTTTCATGTTCAAAGCAAAAGCAGAGCCATTCGACGAAGAGGGAGTTTAGTTTTGATGTGCGGGAGAGGTGCTTTCAATCTCTATCGCACAATTTGGAGTGCAAGTGGGTCTGTTCACCAAGGAAGAGTCCGGTGACGAAGAGACACGGGTGGTCTCCGTGAAATCTCAGCTAACATGCGCCAGATAGCGTGGGCTCAAATCGGGGATGGTGCATATGATCCAAGTGTTACAAAGAGCTCCCAGTTGCGGGACCCTCTCTACCGCTACATTCATAGGGTCCTTAGCAACTCTCTCAGTCAAAGGCGTGATAGCACCGGTGTTGTACTGCATCCACAATCGTGTTCCTCTTGATGTCCCACACCTGCTCCTCCGTAACATGCATCTGAATCAGTTGGCTACCTCCCTAACACCTATCTTCTTTGGGGGATGGATCTACCGCCTCTTCAAGACCTATGTTCAACGCATGCCGAAATCATTCCATAAGGGTCCATGGTCGGGAAAGGTAGATATCACCCAATGCCATTTAATGGGGATCATCCACGAGACGGGTGACGGGACAGTCTGCTTCCAAACCACTCACGGACACGTTTGTAACCCGAAGGAAGCCCTCTTTCTTCACGCCAACCCAATCCGTCCTCCTCCTCAGTTTCATGGCCAGCCGGGTTCCTCCTCTTCCCAAGGAGGTGGTTATCCTAACTTTCAAAGTTTGCATGTTCTTTTGCAGAAAAACCTCTTGTGCACCCGCAACACTTACAACATGGCCAGGAACACCTACACCCTGGTTGGAGCAATGGAGCGCAACATCTCCGACATGCAAGATGACATCACCTACATCCGGGACAACATGGTGAACCCAGGAGGAGACGATGAAGACGAGGAGATGGACTGATCAGAGGCGTTGGAGGTGGTGTGACATCGGATACAACTTCTCAGGTTAACCCCTTTCTATCCCACAAAACAATTTCTGGCCTGCGTGCCATAGTTTGAACAATTTACTTTCCTTAACACTTTTTTATATTCTGCATTTTATTTTCGTTTGTGTGTGATGTTGGATGATTAACTTTGGTAAGTTTAGGATGTTTGTTACGTATTGTGTGGTGTGCTATTTAAGCAAAACAGGTACCCAGGAAGCTTAGATGAACTAAGTATTAGTGCTACATAAGCCCGGAAACCCGAACCAAAAGCCAAAAACCTGTTTTCATCATTTGCAGCCTCCAAGCACGGGGCCGTGCTCAGCCAGCACTCCCCCGTGACCACTCCCGTGACCTGTTGTTTGTATGAAACCTGCCCACCACGGGGTCGTGGCCACCAGGCACGCCCCGTGGCCACCTTCTGTAAGTTTTTGTTACTAGCACTCTGACCACGGGGCCGTGCTCAGCCATCACGAGGCCGTGGTCGGGTGCCCAGTAACACCAAATCTTGTTTTTAACACCTTTTTACACATTCAATTAACCTAAAAACTTATTTTTGGGAGACATTGAGTACAATGTGTAATTTAAGTGTTGGGGGGGGGGGATGCTAATACCTTGAATCTCGCAAATCCTAATAATAAGCCTTATACAAAACTCTATAGGAACCGCTAATCACCCCAATTTTTTTCAAAAAATTTCATTTTTTTTTGGCTTGGTTTAATTTGGGAATAACAAGTTCTAAAAAGGTTATATTTTTATAAATTTACAACCGATAGCGTTGTGATAAAAAGAACTAAATAAGAAAACTATGAAAATGCATGACAAATCTAATTAAAATTTGATTATATATACTTGATCACATTATAAACCCATTCCCACAACAAGTGAGTTTTGAGCCTTTATCGAGCATACAAGCATATATCTTTAAAATAAATGCTCGTTTTTCATTTCTTGTGTAAATAGCCGCTTGGTTCTTACAACTCTAGAACTTGCCACGACAATACATTCTCGGTCCTTACCAACTTAAACCCATGTAAGTAAATGATAGAGGCATTAGGACTAACCCATTTTCCTTGCAACACCATTATTTTTATTCTTTTTTATAACCTACCCAAAATCCCCCTAGTTAACCCCTTTGAGCCTAAATCTTTTCATTTCAAAACCCACAAAACAAACACCGATGTGTGTAAAATGCAACATATAAATTACGTCAAATGAGGCATAAAACTAACCTTTTTTTAGTACCAATGTTGGAAAAAGCGTGCTTTTGTCTTTCTTTTGAATTTACAGGACCAAATGAGCTTAAACGAGCAAAAGTAACAAATACGCAGCAAAACTAACATAAATACAAAGAAAAGGAATAAACGTGACATGCCCGACCCCTCGACAGCATCCCCAAGAGCAAAATCAAAGAAACAAAAAGCTGACCACGGCCCGTGCCCACGGGACACAGGGGCGTGGCCAGGTGTCTGCAGAAAGGACAAAGCTGTGAAAACTTCTACGCCCACCACGGGGGCGTGCCCAGCTCAGCACGGGGCGTGGTCAATGCTAAGATTCGCAGAATCTTGCAAATCTTGGTAGTACAGATACGTTTCTGCACACGGGGCCGTGCCCGCTGGACACGGGCCGTGTTGAGCCCTATGCTGACAAAAGCAATTAATGAAGGAAGAGAAAAGGGATGGCCACGGGGGCGTGTCCGCTGGACACAGGGCCGTGGCCGGGCTTTTGTTCAGGCTATAAATAGGGGTGTTTGGCTCACTTCAAAGGCATCCCTTGACAAACCACCTCTCTCCCACTTTGCCACCACTCCACCACCACAACAACACCAACATCCATCATCCACCTTAGAGTGTGTGTAGTAGTCTCTGGATCCAAGATTGATAGTAAGAGTTCTTGTCAATCAAAGGCCATGTTTGGCTAAGTCTCTTACATCACTTGTGTGACAACTGGCACAAAACCGGTAATTTCCGTACACTTTAATTATTACTTAATGACTGCTATTATGTGCTTAAACGTCAACATTGTCTGATTACATACTATACAAGTGAATTCATACACGTTTTATACTACAAAATAATGCTTGGTGCATTAACGAGAGCATTGCGTCAAAAATACTAGTAAACTCACCGGTAAGACACATTGTGTCAACAGAACTGCAGAAAGCAGTCAGACATTAGAACCGAGGCCTAGGTGTAGGTCCAACGTCAAGAATGCATTAAAACCCAAGAGTACATACAAGGGTTAACGTATAGCCGCTCCGAAAGCTAAAATACGCACTAAAAAGCACCCGAAACGCACTTTAAGTGCAGAATTTTTTTAAATTCAGCTATGACCAGCTTTTAAACAATAAATGTCATACAGACTTTACGTTTTATCGTCCAGAATATTTCCCTAAGTGTCGGGAATTGAAAGGGGTAAAAAGGGTACATAAAAGACACTAAACGGTGCAATTTAGCACTTTAACGGAAAGGTATTTAACCAAACAACCGGACATTACCCGGGACACTAAATTTTGCCAAACACATTATTTATTTATTTCTTGGCTAGTCGTGGTCCCCGTTTACCATAACACCCACTACATATCAAATAAATACCCTATGTAAGTAATACTTGATATGTAACTAACCATTACCACTCTAGTTGCAAAATATTACACATTACCCCCCCCCCAACCGAAAATCAGCCCTCATGGGCCCCACCATATCATCCTTCCATGCTTTATATATTTTGATTAGATTATGTGGTGGATCTTGCTTGTGGAAGTAACTAATATATATGAATGAATCTTATAAAATCTTGGCACAATATCACCACCATCATTCTCATATCTTCACTCTCTCTCCTCACTCTCTCTCTCCCTCACGGCTGCCCCAAAAACCGAAATCACCACCATCACTTTCAACATTCATCTCTTCCATTTTCATGTCCATTCAAAACTTACAAGGTGATCCATGGAAGTTGCAAGTTGAAGGGTTCTAAGGAGCTTTGTTTCAAGTCTTTTTCATCATCTTTTACTCATCATTTCACACAAGAATCATCCCTAGCTATAAGCTAGTAGTAAGTCCTTTGTTACACTCTTGTTAATCTTGTTTCATCTCGTTTCATTAATCAAAAAGGTGTAGTATGTTTTAAATCACTAATGTGACAAGAACTAGTAGATGAACATAAAAGTGTATATGAAATTTGCATATAAAAAGTTTACTTATGATTGATACATAAAGATGAAAACTTGATGGTTTAGGGTTGGTTAATACATATATGATGTGTGATCGTCAAACTTTTGATAAACCCGTTGTCGGACACTTGATAATACGACTTAGTAACATTTAAACCACAAAACAACATGCTGAGTTACTTATTCAGTCGACTTCAACAGGCTGTAAACAGACTTTAATAAATCGAAAAACGGAATTTCTGAAGCTTAAATTGTGTATTTCCGAAAAACGAAGAAAATGGCGCTGGAATCGTATTATTTTGAGGTCGTTTACTATTTTAAAATTCTGTTTTCGTGACAGCAGCTAAGGCTGATTTTTACTGCAGTAAAATGGGCCATACGTTTTCAGTCACAACTTGAAACCTAAACAGAACCAGCCCCTGAAATTTTTACCAAAGATGGTCACTGATGTATTTGTGACCCTCCAACTGGAATTTCGTCAAACGGACTTACGAGGAATTTTAAACGAATTATTCCGTAGACTGTGATCAGAATGTAACAAATCTGATTACAGTTCGGTAAACGATTTTCTATAAATTACTGATAATGAACTGGGCCCCGATATTTTTACACAATAATTTGTGGGTCGATTAAGACGTTCCGCAAAAATTTGGAAATTTTTGGAATAAGTTAAGTATTTTATTTACTCGTCCGAAAACAGTCCAGTTTTTCACATATTGAAACGGAAACGACAAAGATAGTATTTTGCGTATTAAAACATAAGGGTTGATTGTTGATGATCATGGTTTGATTTCAAAAAGAAAGTGATATGCTGCTTAGCATGGACACCTCCGTTTACAAAGGAGACTATGGCGAAATTTTCTGAAAATCCTAACACTTAGTAAATATTTTCTTGACAAATGTTTGCTAGTGTGTTCTAAACTATGATTTTCAAATACAAACCTCGCCATAATTTTTGTAACAAAAATACACATACAACATACAAGATACATAACTCGGGTGCAAAGTGCAAAATACAAGAAACTTATATTTATTTTTGAGAAAATAAAATAAGTAAGACACTTAGTTAAAAATATGAAATATTTTTAACACAAGAAAACATATACATAAAAGACAGTGACTCGTACTTGTGCGATACAAGTCTAGTGACTAACGTTAAGAAAACACTTATAGGTCGACGTTAATTAAGCAAATCCGGTGAAGTTTACGACGCAAGGAACGCAAAGTTGTGAGTTCATGCTCCCCCTTTTCTCTTAACTGTTTTCAGTTTTATAACTTCGGGGGTGAAATACATGTTACAAATACGACAATATTTAAATGGTATGATACGAGAAATCGTGTCACGAATAGGGTACCATAAGCACCATTAATCGTGTACATACTTAGACCGCAGAACAAAAGGTTAGATCTAATGGGTTTCAGGGCAGCCCCACTCTTGGTGACAACTAGAACCGAGTAGTGTTTTTGTGTCTCAGTCGTGAATCGACTACAGAAAAATGCCTATGGTTTGGTGACTTCCTATGTCGTGTCACATGTTAATGGCTTTGCAACCCATTAACACTTGATACATATAGAAATACTTGATTTATACCAGATACAAATTATGATTTCATACAAAGTATACAAACGTGAAATACAAATATTGCATGAATTCACACCAACATTATGTTGACGTTTTTTCCAAAAACTCACATGTATTTCAGGTAACTAGGATGGATGTGCGCGCGGTTTTACTCATGCTCTTGGATGTCACTTTTGTTTATCATTCAATAAAGTTGTAACTTTTCAGACAAAATGTTGTCTTGTGATGTAAACACTAAAACTACGTTTTCAATTATGTAATGTTTGGCATTTTGAAACAAATTTATGAGCATATAGTATGTTTACCTTTCGTATGCAATGAGAACCTTTCATGATCACACCTTGTGCTTCCGCATCAGAAATGGGTGTGACAGATTGGTATCAGAGCTGCGATTGTAGTGAACCAGGATTCCTTCTCGACTCTAGTCTACAATCACTAGGATCCTTTCGCGAAAACAATTTTTCAAAGAGTTTTCATTGCATAAAACTTTCCGCGACATCCACTACCTGACACTGTTTACAGGAGTCTAGAAAAGACACTACGAGGCATAGAGTGCACAAAAGTAGCACTTGGCTTTAACTGAGAAATTACTTGCAATTATGTGTGATAATTAGCATATACTTATACTAGGAGTAGAATACCACTAGTATACGTGACCTTACCTGAAAACAATGGCCTGTCTGAAGGAAGAGATACGAGGATGAAACGAACTGTGCGGACTGTGCAAGGGGTTACGTAATTATGGATGCATACATAATTATGGAATTCAGTGCACAGAAATCACAGCAAGTCTTGTCACGTTTAGATTCCCTCAGTGCAAGAAAATGTCAAACGTGAACACCAGCCTATTAATATACTCTGCTAGAGTAAAATTGTTTGAGGTCACTTATGTGGTATATACCTGTGTACATATACTACTACTGTCTAGTACGACGATATCAAACAAATATCTAAACATATTGTGTTATGTTCTGTCAGAACATGGCACCCAGGAAAGCTGTGAATGCTCGTGATCAACCTCCTCCTCCCCCACTGCCAAAGACTGCTGAAGAGCTGAACGCTCTACTGGAGGAAAGAATCTCCGCTGCTATCGCCCAATACGAGGCAACCCGTACTGCAGACAGTGGTGGACCGAGCAACGCCAGACGTAACGGGAATGGAGATTCATCTGGAGGAAACGCAGCTCAGGGCTGTACTTTCAAGCAGTTTCTCGACTGCAAGCCAATGAACTATGACGGCACAGGAGGTGCAGTAGCGTTTGTACGCTGGATAACTTAATTAATTATCTTTCAATATTCCGACCCTTTGGGATTGTATCCTTGCTGACTCAAACCACTAGGTTGAGGGTAACGTCACCTTCAAAAGAGGGGCCTACTACTATAAATAAGATAATCTCTTAAAAAGTGCAAAAGTGCGGAAATCGTCAAAGGATTCATTAAAGGCGAGTCGGATCCAAGTGATTCATCTTGTCTATGTGTTTTTATTTTTATTTCTGCATTTTTAGTTTTTATTTTCATGTTTTAAAATATTTTCTCAAAAAAATTTAGATTGATTAGACGTTGAGGATAAACCGGTACTAAAAGCTCATGTGTCCTTGGAAGACCTCGGTATCTTACCAACGCTATACTACGCTCACGATGGGTGCACTTGCCTATGTGTGTGTTTAGTGTTAGTAGAATATCGTGTTTTATAAATTTAAAACTTGACTATCGTGTAAAATGGGCTTAAAATATCAATAAAAACATATCACACCTTTCACACACCAACACCCTTCACCCACCAAAACCTTCTTCTTTTAAACCCTTTGTTTTAGTAAAAATCTCGGTTATCTTGTGACGTCTTTTATCAAAAAATAATGAAAGTCTTGTAATAAACAAACAAGTTCATCAAAGAAACTTTGTTTGAATATGCTTAGTTTGAACAAAAGTAAAAAAAACAAAAAGTTTTACGACAACCGAAGCTTTTTACGCTTTTTGTAACACCCCGGCCGGAGGCGGAAAAGCCAAAGGTGTCACGTAACTTGATAGAATGCATTTGAGCACATGGAGATTATATTAAGTTGAAATATAATTTAAGTTCAATTCAATAGATTGCATTCACATCTGAGAATATAAGAGTACATAAACAAATGCATCATAAATTGTTTCACAAATGATAAGTTCGGATTTAATCTAAGGCAAAAGTCTTGATCAATCCTATGTATATATTCTTGCAAATCATGTCATCAAACATTGTCACCTGAAACATATGTTAGGGAAAATATTTGGATCAACAAACGGTTGAGTGAATTCATAGGTTTTTGTGTGAGTATCAGATTCATGGCTCATTTGTATGTTGAAACAACTTGTACAACTTCGTTAATTGATATTAGAAAACCTTATTTTGTAAAATGTTTGTATTGTAAATGAATAACCAAGTCAAAATAGATTGGTCATAATTTATAACCCTTGCCATGAATCTTATCCCAAAACATTTGTTTATGTAAACCAAATCATAAATCGTTCTTATAATAAAACTCGTATGGTTTATATAGTTTCGTAAACATCGTTGTGTAATATTGTTTAATTCGTTCTTGTTATAGAACATCATTCATTCGTTTAAATCGTTCCAAATCGTTCAATTCATTCACTCGTTTAAATCGTTCTCGTTTTACTTGTGAAAATTACTTTTGGTCGTCTTGCTAATAACATACAAACCTTTGTGACTCGCTCATCGTTCAACTCGTTCTTGCATTAACAAACCCCCAAAGGGTAAGTTAACAATCATCAGATTCAGCCGTTACCCACCTAACCCACACATAACTATGGGTCCAGTCTGATAACGGGATTTGTCGGATCCTATGGTACCATAACCTAATACTGGTCGGCTTGATCAATGCTAATGAATTTCATTCGTTATGTAACTACCAGCAACAAGTTCGTTCACATTATCGAAATCGTTATTAGTTTTGTATAAACCATCGCAATCGTTTTGAAACCATCGTTAAAATATTGAAATAGTTTTGATACATATGAATCATATGTTTCATCCCAAAAATAATGTAAAAAGGGACTATGAACTCACCTTGATCTCGGGTAAGTCCAAACAAGTATGCAAAGTGTGAGAGTTATTGGAATTAAGATTCCACATCACTCTAATTGATTGAACATGCAACAATATGGAATATGTATCAACAATAATGTTTAATTGGATAATTGGAAATCCTAAATCTATAGGATTCGGTAGTGTTTTGTTTAAATGGTAATTATGTGGTTTGGATAACCTAACAAGAGGACTCGGAAAATGAATATGATGTAAAGGAATTACTTATGAAAAATATTTATTTATCATAAATAATAAAATTGCAAAATAAATGTACAATCGATTTAATATAAACATTTGTAATAATAAATCAAATATATTTAACTAGTATCATAATTAAATATAATGATTATTGGCAAAATATTATACAAGTGATATAATTAATTTATATCATAATAATTAAAAATAACATTTTTAATTATTGAACTTGAATATTACTGATTTAATTATATAAATATTGAAATTATATAAAATATCAGTAGCAACATTTGTAATAATAAATCAAATATAATTATATTAAATCTGAATAATTAAAAATAATATTTTTAATTATTAAACTTGAATATTAATGACTTAAAATAATTATTATGGCCTTGGAATCATTTTAAATAAATAAAATGAATTAAAATGATTATAATAACAACAAATAAGTTTATATAAGTTTAATTATCTAAATAATTAAACATAATAAAAATTCAGATTCTAAATTTATATAAACTCAGAATAATGCATCTTTTGTCATAAGAATAATTTTGAATCAAAATTATATAGTTATATAATTTAATTACATTAAATTAAACTATACAAATAAGTATAAATACTGATTTATTTATATGAATATCAAATTTATATAAAGTGTGAGTAATAACATTATTTTTGTAAGGATCAGTATTTAAAATAATTAATCTGAAACTTTCAGATTTTAATTCCTAAAAATCAATTTATTAGGAATTATTTAGTAATAAACTGTTTTAATATTTTAAAAATTAGTTTTATAAATAAATTGACTAACTTCAAATTTTTAATAAAAGTAACAGTGTCTGGAGTATTTATGTTAAAAATTTTAGACTTTAACTGATTATTGTCGATTTATTATGAATATTTGAATAAATCTGGTTTTAAATAAAATAAATAAATAAATAACTAAACATGCTACTGTTCATCATCTTCCCCAAAATAGTCAACAGAAGTCAAACATCGAAATTAACCGATCAAAACTGATTTATATCTAAATTAACTTTGGGGAAACATTGTACAAGCATAAGTGAATTAATTGGACGAATAACAACGAACTGGTATCGTGTGAAACGATGGGACGACTAAACTTCCGGCGAGTTGCAGGTTCGTGTTCCGACGATTTCTGATGTTTTGATGATATGTGAACGGTGTACAAGCTTAGTGGTGATCTAAGGAGCTTAAATAGAGGTCCAATTCGATCTCAAATTCGACAATTTTAGTGGGATTGATTCGGTTTGATTTTTTTATAAAAAAATCGATTAACAGTCGAAAAGCGCTGTTGTATGTCGGTTAAATGCGATAACAGGTTGGAAATGGGGTTGGGAACACGTGGGTGATGATTTCAGATCGCACAAACATATATTCGAGTGGAACAGATCGATGTCCGGCAAGTGGTTGTTTTCAGATTTGAAATATAATATTTAAATTCTAAATTGTGTATAAATGAATTAAAATTCTAATATTTATCATCTCTGTACAGAGGATAAACTTGTGACAACCCTCAAATTTACATGTAACCGTACAATCTATTAATGTTAATTAAAGTACTTGATGACTGTGCTGAATCATTTAACTGCTCTCTGAATTACTGTGTTATGCTTACATGTATTTGTTAACATACTAGTAGTGTACAGAAAAGTTACTAAATAGTCCAGTAGGCATTCCTGAGTGTTAAAAATTAAAAACGTTGCAAAAATATATATATATATATATATATAGGACGTTTTACGAATTAATTAAGCAGTTTAACGAAACAGTATCGAACCGAACAACCGGACTTTACCCGGAACATAAAAATATTGCCAAAGTCATTGTTTCTACTTTTCTGAGCTAGTTAGGGTCCCCGAATACCCTAACACCCTTTATATTACACTACACACCAACAATCTAATTAAAATCCTAACTAGGCTAACTAGATCCTAACTATACCTTTGCAAACCAACCATAACCACACCCCCCCCCCATCCGATCGGTTCCCCAAGGGGTGATCCACACCACATTTTTTATTATTTTAATCACCTTGGTCTAGTATCTAAATGACATATTGTTTGTTGGATAATACACCAAAGTTGGGTTATAAGTAAGCTCATAGGATCTTCATTCTCTCACTTCCAACATAACACCAAACAAACCATCTTCCTCCCTCCTTTGTGTAATCGGCTGAAACCATCACCCACCATCGCACCATCATCCAATTTCCATACACTCATTTCTCATACATACATAGAAGCAAGGAGTCCAACAACGAAGCTTGGTGCTTTCGGAAGTGCAAGAACCTCTCTCGATTTCTTTTATCCGTCTCATTTACATCTTGTTTCTTCCCTAGCCTTGAGCTAGTAGTAAGTGCCTCTAAACATCATCTTGATCTTGTTTATGGTGGTTAATAAGTGATTTAACGGTTAAAATTTAGAAACACTAAAGAACATAACATAAAGTCTTGAACATAAGATGGATAAAGAGAAGTTATGTGTGTAAATCATGTAGATCTTGTGTTGTTATGATTCTTGATTGATTTCCTGATGATTTGCTGGTTAATATTGATGTTTGATGTTGTTATGATCACTAAACATGCTAATGGAATCAATCGAACGCGTCTTAGAAGATTAAAGACTGAAAACAGCAAGCTGTCTAGTGATTACAGCCAAATTCAGTTGGCTGTAACAAGACTGTAACTTAACGAAAAATGCAATTTCTGAAGTCTAGGTTTATATATTATGAAATACGGTTCTAATGGCACCAGAATCATAATTTTTGGACTTCGTTTACTATTTTTAAAGCGTTATTTTGTAACAGCAGCTAGAGCTGCATTTTTCTGCTGAAAATATGCGTTTTGTTTTCTGTCATAACTTGAGTTCTGTGTACAGTTAGATCATGAAACTTGTACTGTAGATGACCACCGATGTATTTGTAATTCTCTCACTGGAATTTCGTAAATCGGACTCTC
Organism: Helianthus tuberosus; assembly: GCA_030545235.1. Taxonomy (NCBI): domain Eukaryota; kingdom Viridiplantae; phylum Streptophyta; class Magnoliopsida; order Asterales; family Asteraceae; genus Helianthus; species Helianthus tuberosus. The sequence goes on along the minus strand of JARYGA010011779.1, from coordinate 807 downwards.
AATGAATTTTAAATAAATTATTCTGTGGACTGTGGTCAGAAAAAGATAAATCTGAGTTCAGTCCAGAAAATGAATTTTTATAAAATATTAGTAATGAACTGGACCCCGATATTTTTACACAATAAAATTTGGAACGTTTAAGACATTCTGTAAAAATTTGGGAATTTTTGGAATAAGTTAACTATTTTATTAAAATGTCCGAAAACAGCCGGTTTTGAATATTAATGCTGAAATGACATAAGTTGTAATTTGCATGTCTAAATGTCGGGTAGGTTATCTGTGAATGATATAACATGTTATATGTGTTATGTGCATCATCGTATGTTTGTTTGTGAGTGGGGAATGGATGGGAAACTTATATGGGCATAAACCGTTAAAATGATGCATGTTATGTGATAGATACGTGTAGGAACTTTGTGCTCTATTTAAAAATCACTAAATGACTAACTGGTAATCATATTAGGACGTGATTGACCGACCTTGACTGTTAGCTATATTTGAGAATCTAACCGAGCAAACCGAGGTGAGTTCACACTTTCTACAAGGCATGGGATTCCCGGTGGTTTGGGAATGGGTTAAGGAATTTAAAACTAAATCTACATATCCCTTTGGGAAGATATGTACGGCCATCCTCCATAGGTAGGATGCCATTATTAATCCTACGAATTCTCCTGGTGCAGAATACGTACGTTCGTCCTCCTGGTTTTAGGACAACAACCTTAAAAACTAGCTAGACAAAACTCTATCAATAAGTCCCTCTTCATTATATCGACTTAATCGCCGAGGCCAATGGCGAGCGGGTCATTA
>JARYGA010011778.1:0-25715 GCA_030545235.1 Helianthus tuberosus | reverse complement strand
TCATGTCATGACCTTTCGAGGTCCTGGGTAACTTCGTAATGAAGTCCATAGATATTTGTTCCCATTTCCAAGCGGGAATCTCGGGTTGTTGTAGTAAACCTGATGGTTTCTGATACTCTGCCTTGACCTTCGCGCAGGTCAAGCATTTTCCAACATAGATAGCAATATCCTTTTTGAGGTTAGGCCACCAATAGTACTCCTTTAAGTCTTGGTACATCTTATCTGATCCAGGATGGATCGAGTACTTTGACCTATGTGCTTCCTCAAAAATGAGATCTCGGAGACCTCCAAAGAATGGAACCCAAATTCTACCTGCAATGTACAAAGTTCCATCTTCTTTCGGCACTAACTGTTTTTCCATGCCTCGAAGTGATTCTGCTAGAATATGCTCTTCCTTGAGCGCTTCTTGTTGTGCATTTTGAATTCGTGTGGTAAGATCTGTGTGAATCGTCATCTCTAGTGCTCGCACTCTTAGTGTTTTAACTCGTTCCTTGCGGCTCAAGGCGTCTGCTACAACGTTCGCCTTGCCCGGATGGTACTTGATTTCACAGTCATAGTCGTTCAATAATTCAACCCAACGTCGCTGACGCATATTTAATTCTTTTTGGTTGAATATGTGTTGTAGACTCCTATGATCTGTGAAAATAGTGCACTGTGTACCATATAAGTAATGCCGCCAAATTTTCAAAGCAAATACCACCGCGCCTAACTCTAGGTCGTGAGTGGTATAGTTCTTTTCGTGAACTTTCAATTGGCGGGACGCGTACGCGATAACCTTTTCACGTTGCATGAGTACACAACCCAAACCTTGATGCGAAGCATCACAGTATACTACAAAGTCATCGGTACCGTCAGGTAATGATAAGATTGGTGCAATGCACAACTTGTCTTTAAGAAGTTGAAATGCTGCTTCTTGTTTCTCTCCCCAATCGAATTTCCTGTCTTTCTGTGTAAGAGAAGTTAGCGGTTGAGCAATCTTAGAGAAATTCTCAATGAATCTCCGATAATATCCCGCTAAGCCCAAAAATTGTCGCACTTCAGTAGGAGTCTTGGGCGCTTCCCAATTCTTAATCAATTCAATCTTCGACGGGTCTACTTGAATACCCTTCTCGTTCACTATATGCCCGAGAAATTGTACTTCACGAATCCAAAACTCACATTTGGAAAACTTCGCGTATAAATTCTCCTTTTTGAGTAGTTCTAAGATGGTTCTCAAATGTTGTTCATGCTCGTTTGCCGATTGTGAGTATATCAAGATGTCGTCAATGAACACTATGACGAATTTGTCGAGGTACGGCTTGCACACGCGGTTCATTAAATCCATGAAGACCGTTGGTGCGTTCGTTAAACCAAAAGGCATAACGAGAAACTCGTAATGACCGTAACGAGTCCGAAAAGCCGTTTTCGGTATGCTTTCTTCTTGAATCCGTAACTGATGATACCCCGATCGTAAATCTATTTTTGAATAAAAACTCGACCCCTGAAGTTGATCGAATAAGTCGTCAATCCTCGGTAGTGGATACCGATTCTTGATGGTGAGTTTATTCAACTCTCTGTAGTCGATACACATTCTGAATGTCCCGTCCTTCTTTTTCACAAAAAGAACTGGAGCTCCCGAAGGCGAGAAACTCGGTCTGATGAATCCCTTATCCAACAACTCTTGAAGTTGTGTGGACAATTCCTGCATTTCAGAAGGTGCCAATCGATATGGAGATGTGGCTATAGGTGCGGCTCCTGGTACCAAGTCGATGTGAAATTCGACTTGTCGATAAGGTGGTAGTCCTGGTAAGTCTTCAGGAAAGACTTCAGGAAATTCTTTTACTACCGGAATATCCGTCAACTTCGGCCCATCAGCCTTCTTGTCCACAACATGCGCTAGAAAGGCAATATAACCTTTCCGTAAGTATTTCTGTGCTTTCATGCAATTGATGATCCGTAATGGGGTGTCACGCTTCTCTCCATGTATAACAAGTGTCTCTTCGTTCGGTAGTGGTAGTCGAATGATCTTTTCGTGGCAAACGACTTCAGCTCAATTTTTGGATAGCCAATCCATGCCAACCACTACATCGAAACTACCCAATTCAACAGGTAAGAGATCGATATTGAATTTTTGTTCGCCAAGTTCTAAGGTACACTCCTTAACAACTTCTCTCGTCTCTATTAGTTTACCGTTAGCCAATTCTATAGAATACGGAACATCTAGTTTACTAGGTTCCAAGCCCAGAATATTTTTAAATTCTATAGAAATAAAACTAAAATCGGCTCCGGTATCAAATAATATGGATGCGAAATGATCATTGAGGAGAAACGTACCAGTGACCACATTAGGGTCTTGGCGCGCATCCTTGGCTCCAATCACAAAAGATCGACCACGAGCTTGGTTTTCTTTAGGACAGTCTTTCTTGAAGTGATCTTTGCTTCCGCATCCAAAACATCCTTGACCACGCCCATTACTGTTTCCATTCTTGTTACCAAATCCACTTCCCGATCATGTATTATTTCCCGTTCCCCAACATGATTCAGCACGGTGGCCATTCTTGCCACACTTGTCACACTTGACAACCCGACAATCACCCAAGTGATGATATTTGCATCGCTCACACTTAGGTAAAGTACCAGCGTACTTCTTAGGAACAGTGTCGTTCGTGGCTACAAACGCCCTTGCATCCTTTTGCGAGTTATTCTGTCGCCTGTTGTTGTTGTTGTTGTTGTTGTTGGGGTTATTGTTATTGTTGTTGTGATTGTTGTTACTGTTGTTGTTGTTATTACCGTGGGTCCCCTTCTTGAAATTCGAGTAACTCCTCTTCCCACGGGTGGAAGACTCGACATGTGTTTCCTTCTTGTCATCCCCTTTCTTAGTGAATATCTTCATCCTGACCCCGTCTTCAGTAAGACTCACGGCTATAGTCACAGCCTGAGTAATAGTCGTGGGTTTAGCTGCAGTAACCAGACTTCGAATCTTGTCAGAAAGTTCCCAGATGTAGCGTTCGATACGCTTGTATTCTGGTGTTACAAGATAAGGAATCACGCGGGACAAATCGTGAAATCTTTGCGTATATCCCGTGATATCAGCTCCGACCATGGTAAGGTTCCAAAACTCGTTCTCCAACTTCTGGAGTTCAGCACGAGAACAGTACTTATCCCTCATACGTTCCTTCAGTTCATCCCAAGTCAACGCACAAGCAGCGTTCTCACCCAAAGTTTGCACTTGTAAGTTCCACCAGGTAAGGGCCTCGTTGAGAAACAAGCCAGTAACGAAAGTGACTTGCTGATTAGCGGAACATCTGCTCATTCTGATTGTGGAATCCGTTTTCTCAGTCCATCTCACGGCACCGCCTGTGCCATCGTAGTTAAGTGGCTTGCAGTCCAGAAACTGCTTGAATGTGCACCCTGAAATTAGACAGCGGATTTTGAATGAGCAAATAGTGAATCGTACGAATAGATTTAGAAAGAAATTTGACAAGTTGTAACAAAACAGCTAAATGTTACCCGTATTATTTGTTCCACCTGAAGTACCGCCTGGACCCTGGCCTCCCGATCCGCCGGTGCCACCACTTTGTTCGACACGGGATGCCTCATATAGTGCGATAGCTTGAGCAATTCTCTGTTCTATAAGTGCATTCAGTTCCGCCTCGGTCGTATGCATTGGTGGAGGTGGGGGTGGATTAGTCCGAGAACGTAAGACTCTCCTCGGTGGCATGATTCTTCCAAAGGAGAAATAGGATAAAGATTAGACGTTGATTTGGTTTGTTCAAAAAGAAATATTCATAACATTAATAGCAATATCACCAGCAAACATATTATGCGAGTAAATAAGTTAACATAAACAATAAGATATGTCCAACCAGACCACTCAAATGCATTTAATAGATAACACCAAGTTTTTCATATATATAGTCAACCGGTTACATAATCGTTTGAAAGGAACAAAATAGACTCGGGCTACATAACCCGGTCATACTAGTCTAGTACAACAAAAGAGATAACTAAATCTTCCTTCCAACTGTGTGATCCGCTGTATGTCGGTTGTCTTCAAAACTTGGTGGAGCATCAATATGTACACAAAACGGATATAAATACGCGTCCCCAAAAGTATAATACCTGTAAACATAGTCTATGGTGGGGGAAAAACTGGTGGTGGAATCGGGAACAACAACCTGTGAACATCAGAAACCCTACCCTCCAAATCTAGAACCAAACGGTTTAGGAATACAATCTGCTGCTCGAGCGTCAGAACACGAGCAGGTAAATCAACTGGCGGTAGATCCACTGGTGGCATCTGAGGTGGTAGTGGGGGTAATGGTGGTGACCCTGGTGGTGGTGGTGGTGGAGCATGGGGTGGTGAATGGGCTGGTGGTGGTGGAGCCAGAAGTACCAAACCAAGCAGGTGAGTAAGCTCATCCTCGAGTTCACTAACTCGACGGATAATAAAGTCTATCTGATGCTCGAGTGTGAGCACACGAGCCGGTAACTCGGTAGTAGCAGCTAGGTAATGCAATGGGTGGTATGGGTCTGTGATGGGCATATCATGTGGGTATAGGTCCATGTCCCTGGGTGGTATATGGGCATGTCCAGAGGGTCCTGCCTCGTCAGTATGATCTATATGTGGTAGAATAGGGGTAATATGATCAGGTGCAGGGACAACTGGCTCATCTGGTAGGACATCATCCATCTCAATGTCTGCATTGCGCTGTAGGCCAATGGCCTGCAGTGCAGATGAAGTAACAGATGCATAAGATGAAGCATCTGAATCGGTATTGGAGTCAGAAGAAATGACAATAACCGGGACTACCGGTGCAGCGACCTCCAAAATAACCAAGTCATGAACATCCCCGTCTCCCAACTCATCACCTAAATGCTCCAAAGGAATCACAGGAACTACAGCGTCGTCATCCTCGTCGAGGTCGTCAATAAAAGGCATAATAGCAAGAGGAAGGATATCCCAGGGTATAACCTCGACCACATGTTCACCCTCCGGGTGACCCATGATAACTATCTCGTTAAGTAGGGGGGGCATAACTAGCACATCATCATCAATAATGTCTCCTAACATGTCAGCGTCGATAATGTCACCATCAAGTGCGAACGGTTGAAAGTCATCCAAATCATCGTCAGATGCCGACTCGCTGTCGGACGTAATGACCTGGACTGCCGGTACATACTCGTCGTCGGAGGATAGCTCCATCGGGTCTACGTCGTCGTATATGTTGCTTCCTTCAGAGGAAGACATGATATCCTGAGAAATAAGTTGTTCGACACGTATGAGTATTTGTTAATTTACATATATACACGAAATGTATTTTTCACATAATGTTCATTTTAAGTTATCCTAATTGAGTTGTGTGGATTAACTTAAAGTTACATGTCTACCATTTAGATGACTACGACACTAATGTCCTTGCTTGATTTGTATGAGATGAATTCTTGTTGAAGGTGGACCATGAAAAATGTTTATGCAAGTGAAAACATTTGTTTGTATTTAACTGGTTTTCATGAGAGATCCCTAGTGATTGTAGACTTAGACTCGGTAAAGAATCCTGGTTCACTACAATCGATGCTCTGATACCAATCCGTCACACCCGCTCGTAGCGGAAACGCGAGGTGTAATCTGTCTGGTTTTCATTGCATAAATATCGATGTACATGAACAAACTATATGAATAAAACATACTCCATTGCCATTGCCATTACATAAGTGTTTCCAAAAGGATTACAACATAAGTTTAGTGTGTCGGTTACAAACCATTAACGTAAAAGTAAAGTGTTATTGTTTCATACATTAACATGAAATAAACTACTAAGGTTTAAACCGTCATATTTCCGCAAAGAGGCGGAATATAATAGTTAAACCCTCCAAAAGATGGCATGGAGTTCCGGTACTTGTTATCTTGACTGGGAAATCCGACATGGTCCTTTAATTCCCTGAAATACATGTTAAGTTTGGAAAACATCAACAAAAGTTGGTGAATTCATGCAATTTAGTTGTAAAAGATGTATTTAAAATGTAAGTTGTAGTATGTAAAGCGTCAATGAAATCGTTGATCATTAATGTTTTGCAAGGACATTAATATGTGTGACGAAAAAGGAAGCAATCCAACCCTAGACGATTTTATGTCGACTCCTATCGACTGGGACACAAACGCACTCTTCTGTATGGGTCCACGACCAAGAGTGGGGCTCGCCAAAACCCATTAGATCTAACCACTTGTACCTAGGTCCAAACAGGATTAATGGTGCTTAGATGTATAACCCTAATTCGCACATGATCTAAGGTGTTTCATTCCCTAACTTTAACATACGTTTGAACATGTATCTTCCCCGATAGTTGTAAAGTTGTAAAACATTTAAATGAATAGGGGACATGAACTCACAGTATCGCGTCCTGTGAATAGATGTAAATAAGATCTCAAGTGCGGTCGTCCTGAATAGCGTTGCGACCTACAAATGTTCTTGTATTTGTTAGACACTTCGGTCTTTGTAAATAACTTGAGTACAAGTCTTGTGTCTTAAATATGTGTAAGACCTATATGTCTTTACTGTTCGTTGAACTGTGTATTAGATGAATGAGTTGTTAAACTGTTATATATATATATTTCACCAAATATATATATATATATATGTCATCTTGTATCTTGTGAGTTGTATAATCGGATTTAGTCCTCTTAAATTCGAGTCTTATGTATCAATTGTATGATTGTGTTCACAATAATGGTATCATTGGACCGAGCCCATGTTTTCATGTTATTGGGCCCCAAATAGTGTTGGGCCTAAATAGTGTTGGGCCTTAAATAGTGTTGGGCCTCAAATAGTGTTGGGCCTCAATAGTGTTGGGCCTCAAATAGTGTTGGGCCTCAAATAGTGTTGGACCTTAAATAGTGTTGGGCTTGAATAGTGTTGGGCTTGAATAGTGTTGGGCTTTGGCCCGTATGTTTGGTATTTGGGCTTAGCCCATGAATTTATGTTAAGCCCATTATGTAGATAAGCCCATTATGAAGATAAGCCCATTAAGAAAAATAAGCCCATTTGTAGAAAAATAGCCCATTAAGTAATATAAGCCCATTTGTTATAAAAAGTAGTCCATTAAGTAAGGTAAGCCCATTTACTAGTGTAAGCCTTTCATTTTTATAAAAACCTTTTTATAAAAATTTACTAAGCATACTTTTTGGTAAATAAAAACATACTAGTTTTTATAAGTTTATAAACATCCGAAATTTGTTATAGATAGCATATTTATATTTCGTGTCGAAAGATCGTCTAAACGTCGTAGTAACTCCCCGGATTGGTGACTCGTTTAAGGATTCGTCCGTTGTCCGTTTTGACCATAATTGGTGTCCGATTATTCGAATCGTCCGTAACTCGTTTTAAGGCGTTATTATGTGAAGTCTTGTAGGACTTTCGTTATAAAGTGTTTTGAGTTTAAATGTGACATTAGATACAAGTTTCCTACTTTGATATATGTAACTAATACATCAAGTAATACATAACACAAAAATTGTCAAATTAACCAAATATATATTTTCTAAAAAAAACAATATATATTTATCTTGTCTAAAATTAACCAAAAATGTTGTTACTTTATAAAATAAAGTTTTTATGAAAAATGGCCATATAACCTTTGTATTTTTATCTTAACCATGTTTCATAAACATATCATTTTCTTTTTCTTTCAAATCATCATCAATTTACTCAACATCTTAACTAAACATATGAGACTTTTATAACATAATTTTCAAGATGATATCCAAATCATGTAGGGTTTTAACCATGATCATTTCATATGCTAACAAGTTCAAAAACCAAGTTTAATTTTAGTTTTAACAACTTTTATAAAAATCTCTAGTTGTATGTTACTTTTTATAATCTTGTGAAAGTCTTGTTTTTAAATAAAAACCTTAAATACTTTCACAAGATCAATAGTTATGATCATCCATTTAATCCTTTATGTTAAAAACCCTTTAACATAAACATGTATAATTTTTAGATCATATCTTTAAAACATACTCTAACAATTTATTTATCTCATAATCATGACAACAAGATCAAATATTCATATCACAAGTCTTAAATCACAATATAAACCAACATAAATATATCATGATTATTATCTTTGCTTCCTTGTATTTTTTTCATGTTTATTATGTATGATCTCTTGGTTATTATTAGTAATAATAACAATCATAAACTTAATATATTCGTAAAAAAAATAGATATAGAAGCTTACTTCTAGCACTAGGCTAGGGATGATCTTAGAAGATTATTAAGAACTAAGAAGATGATAATCTTGATGGTAGAACACTTTTGTATGGATGAAAACCCTTCCTTTTACTTCCAAAAGCTTTAGATCCTCTTATGTTACTTGAAAATCCATATTGATCATGAAGGAGGTAATAAAAATAGATGGGTTTTTGAAGATGTTCTTATGAAAAAGATGAAGAAAATTAGAGTGTTCTTGGATGATGAAAGATGAAAATGTGTAGTAATGTGGTAGTAAGACTTAGTGATTAAGAGTTAGAATTAAACATCCATTTTCATCAACTAGAAATTAAGTAAATAATGTCTAGATATTTTACCATCATAAACAAGGGGGTGGGACCCCTTGTTCACGGTCACAAGGTGGGGGGGGGGGGGGTCTTATGTGGTAAAAATAAGTTAGTTATTTTTAAGGTTTCAAATGAATTATAAGATGTAAGTATTTAGGTGTTAAGGGTTTGAAATTTTCCGAGATGTTTCTTGACTTGAAATGACCATAAACTAGCTTTATAAGACCTAAAATAATGATCACTAGTTCACTACATGTGCCAAAATATAGTTCGGCTAGATGTTTAGCGCTCGTTTCACTAGTAAATAGTCGAAAGGTACGCTTATGGAAGTTGTAGGAAAAATTCCAGTTATGTGTGTAATTGATATTCCATAATTATTTTTATATGAAATTGGTGCCTAAACATCAATTTTTGCATCTTGTAATAAAATACAATTGCTGAATTTTGCGGAAAAATTCATGAAATGGTCACTTTTAGCGTTTTTCGGATAGTTTTTAGTGCTACCGGGCATTGGTAAAATATTAACCAAACCCTTATATTCCCATATAGGGTTTAATATATAATTGATATTGGACTCTCATCCGAGTCCTTAAGATGTCATTTTAGATGTTTTCTGCGGATCCGGAGTTTTCGTCAGCACTCTAGTTCACTAGGCACTACTCTAGTTGTTTCGGTGAATTGTTTACACTATTTCAAATGTACCCAATGAAAGTGAATCGTGTGTAATAATAAATGAATATTCCATGAGTTTTCTAAGATGTATATTATGAAATCATGCAGTCCGAATATTCAAAACACATATTTGTATAATGTAAATCATCGTTTTAAATGTAAGTAAATTACCCGAAAGTGGCAGTTGTCACACTTTAGGTTCTTGAACTTTCTGTTCTTTGGTCTTGACATTGACTGATTTCTTTGCGAATTTTTGAGAATTAGCCCTCAATCTGTCATTCGATCTCCTTGGGCAATCTCTGGCAATGTGACCACTGATGTTGCAGTTAAAGCATCTCCTCGTCTCATAATTCCAACCTTGGCAGTTAACAGCATTGTGTCTTTGATAACCACATCGGTAACACACTCTGTTATCGTACCAATCCCCATTTTCAGCCCAAATGCTCAAATCAAAGCACTGTTTGGCTTGGTGATATTCCTTCTTCCTTTTGATTTCTGGATTTGACTTTTGAGCACTGTGGTCCGACCTGCACCACTTATTGCCAACTATTTTTGAGTTTTCATTTTTCAATTTTTGTGGATTTTTGTTGCGATTGGATGATTGAACTGATGAGCTTTTATTTTCTTTTTGCACAATTTTCAGCTTTTTATCTTTTTGTTTTTGTTCCACATTCTTCTTTACAGGTTTTTGCGTTGAGCATTCACCTTTTTCAGTAGAATGTAGAACAGTTTCTTGAAACATTTCATTTAATTTCAAAAATATTTTTCTTTTTTCAATATCATCATCAGTTTTCTCATCACAATCTTCAACTTTGACTTTGTCAAAGTTTGTGACATTGTCACTTATTGGAACAGAATTAAAGGTTTTGGGCAAGGAATAGTTGAAGTATTCACAAACACCTTCAACTTTTGTTCCCATTCATTGATTTTCTTTTGAGCACATTCTGCCTTTTTTTCAAGTCGAATAATTTTTTCAAGATGAGAATTGATTGTAATTTATTTTTCAAGATTGTTTTTACCAAATAAATCTCTCTCATCTTCTAAAATTTTTATTTGACTTTGAAAATCTTTCTCAATTTTTACTTTTTCATTTTCCAAATTGTATATTTGATTTTTCAAAACATTTTCTGATTTTTTAAGATTTTTGTTTTCTAATGACAAACTCTCAACATCTTTCAAGAGTTTGTCATTTACAAATGTCAACATCTCAGAATTTTTCAGCAAAACAAGAATATGTTTATCATCAACTTTTGTCTCAACCTTTAAAGATGAGATATTTTCAACCTGTTTCTTTTCCTCATGAACACTTTCATCCTTACTCTCTTCTTCTGGTGAATGATCAAAGATAGGTGCGTCTTCTGTAACCTCTTTCTTTGACTCTGGTTCAGGATTCACAGATACAAGTTTTTCAGATTCTTCTTTCTCAACCTTGACCGATGAAACTTGTTCAATCTGCTCAGCTCTGATCTCTTCTTTAACAATAACTGTTTTTTGATTCTTTCTTTTTGCATCTTGTTTTTCTTTCAACTTTTCAATTTTATCGGCATAAAATAACTTTCCACTACGTTGATCAGATGGAAGTTATTGTTTAAGATTTTCAAGTCTTTGGATTTCTTCTTCATACTTGTCACCCTCTTCATCAGACGAATGATCAAAAACTGGAACTTTTTCAACAACTTCTTTTGCTGAGACTGTTTCTCCTTCTTGCTTTATCGGAATATACTGCTGAGATTCATAATTCATATACGCCAATAATTCTTCAAAATCCATGTTTCGATAAACAATTTCACAAACTCAACTTTCAAACGAACTGGAGTCTTTCAAACGGACTGAACCTTTCAAACGATCTGACCTCTCAAGCAAACTAGAATCCCTCAAATGAACTGAGATCTTCAAACGAACTGAGGTTCAGACGAACTGGACTCTTAAGCGATCTGGTTAAGTTTGCTTTTCCAAACGATCTGTCTCAAACGAACTGAGGTTCAAACGAACTGAGGTTCAGACGAACTGGGGTCACTTCATACGAACTGAACAACTTTTCAAACGAACTGAGCTTCTCTTCGTTTGAAAACTCAAATGAACTGGATTTTTCAAACGAACTGACCTTCACTTCGTTTGAAAACTCAAACGAACTAGATTTTTTTCATACGAACTGAAATCCAATTACAAACGAAGTGAAGCATTTTTTACCAATCTGATGAGTTTTTGTCAAAAATGATATCCAAGGCTTGTTCTACAACAAATTCCGATCCCAAAGATGTATAAAATGTTCAAAAACGTCCACTGAATTGCTGTAGATCTGAGTTCAAAGTTTTGGTTCGTGTGAACTGGACACACCTTCAAACGAACTGATCGTTTTTTATCAAATTGATTGAGTTTAACTTTGAATTTAAGCCGGAAACTTTTACAGATTGATTAAAACATAATTTCGCTTGTTATAAGCAAAAATCAGTTCATTTTATCTGAAAAATCTCGTTAAATTTTTGAAAATTGTGACAGAATGAAGTAGAAAACAGAATTCTTAATGAAATCGAGCTGAAATATCAAGAGCTCTTCCTCCTGAGCTCTGATACCAATTGTAGGATCGAGAATCGATCTAAACGAGTCTTCAGAAGAGCTCTAAATTGATTCAAAGGCGGAATTCAATGAATCAGATCTTGTTTCAGCTTGATATTCACTATTAATTGTCTCTTGTATTGATTAAAACGCGTTTACAAGGCTGGAGACACTTCGGCAGAGCTTCGCTACCAGAATCCAAAAGTTACAAATGAAAAACTCAAGTCACATATTTATACTATTTCCAGTTCGTTTGAACAGGCATTTCCAGTTCGTTTGAACAGTCCACTTCGTTTGAATTGTCCACTTCGTTTGAACAGTCCACTTCGTTTGAGCTGTCCACTTCGTTTGAACTGGCTTGTTCACCTTTGTTTCCTGTTTAACTCGAACTGCGTGACTTGATCTTTCATTACTAATCTAAGACTCGAACGAAGATGAAGTCGACAGACAACTGCGCTAACACAAGTCTGGAACAATTAGTAGCCCCACAACCACAAAACCCAGAACAACCCATGGAAATAGAAAATCCGGAGAACCAAGTAGAGATGCACGATTTTAACCCCGAAGAAATCCCAAGGGTACCTGGACCAAACCCACTAGACCCGAATTACGACCCCTGGTGGGACAATAATAGGGACTTTGTGCAACGTTACCCTATTCAGGACTAGCCACCCATACAGAACATAGAAGCTTACCCAGGTATGGACCCTTTAGATCCCTATTACCAAGATGAATATATTAGGGAAATATTAGAGGATCCTTACCAATTTCATGAACTGTCACCCCCATATCAAGAAACCGTACCCCAGATTCCAAACCCAGTCCGAGAACCTGCACCCCCAATGAGTGCAGAAAACGTTCAAGAACTCAGGACTTTCGGGGAGGAAATTTTAGAAAGCAGTGAGAGGATGCGTCAGGTGGGAGAGCGTCTCGTATGGAAATACGATGAACGCAATATGGATTTTTGGATGAATCCATATCCATAAATGTTAGAATGGAGGAAACGGTAGTAATAATAATATAATAAAATAAAATAAAATAAGATATGTGTGTACGGATGCATATTACTATTTTATTTCTGTTGGTATTGTAATCTTTATTTCTGTACTAGTGTGTAATAGACGCATAGTATATGAAAAAGAGTATAGTCACAATGATCGACGGTTTTGGTTAAATTGCGTGTCATGTGATTAACTATATTACCTATTAATTGTGATATTAATGTTGGATAAATGTTTAAAATTCAGATGGCCGACGAAGGAAATCAAGGAAATCTGAATAATGATAACCAGAGTAACATTAACGTGGTTAATGAAAACCCAAGCATCAATAACAATGGGAACCAGATGGATAATAGTGCTATCCAACACATAGTAGCATAGGGAATTATAGATGCAATGCCATTTATACTTCAAACTGTTAAGGATGCTGATAATAAAAGTAAGCATAGCAGTAAGCGACCAAGTGAACCAGAAAACAGCGTGAACAATGGACCTGTACTTCAAATGCACATTCCCAAAAGAAGAAGAACCATGCCTTATGGTTGTTCTTATAAAGAATTCTGGTCTTGTAAACCAATGGAATTCTCGGGCAATGAAGGGGCCATTGCAACCTTACGCTGGATAGAAAAGACTGAAGCAGTCTTAAGGATAAGCAAGTGTGCTGAAGAAGATAAAATACTGTTTGCTTCTAATTTGTTCAAAAATGCAGCACTAGAATGGTGGAACACTATCCTCCAGACAAGAGGAAGTGATCAAACTTATAATATGGAATGGGAAGAATTTAAGAACAAGGTAGAAAGAAAATTCTGCCCACCCAATGAGAAAGAACAAATAGCAAACAAATTCCTAAATCTTAGGATGACTGGTGTAGATAGCAAAGGGTACACTAAAATATTCTTCGAATATGCTAGGATAGTGCCAACTCTTGCTTCACCAGAACTAGTATTAATCTCTCGTTATATTTGGGGATTAATTGGAGAGATTAGACACATAGTCAAGGCAGCTAGACCTCAAACCATAGAAGAAGCGGTAGAATTAACAAATACCTTGACTGATGAATTAGTTCGTACTAGAGAAGAGGACCAGAGGAGAAACTTAACCCAAAGGTTTACTCAAGAATTTCGTTCTGGAAATTACAATCGTAGGAATATGGGTTCTACCTCTGCAACCTACTACAAGGTCTGCAAGAAAAAGCACTCGGGAAAATGCTCCAATCTATGCAATTACTGCAAGATGCCAGGACATAAGGAAGAAAATTGCAAGAGGAAGTCCAGTAATGGATTATGCTACAACTGTGGAGAAAAAGGTCATATTAGGCCAAACTGTCCAAAATTAGCTCCAGCTCCAGACAACAAGAATACTAAAAATGTTAGAGCATTTGTTCTAACTGCAGAAGAAGCCAAGATGATCCCAGACGTTATAGCTGGTACGTTTTTAGTTAATGATGTTTTTGCTAAAGTATTATTTGACTCTGGTGCAAACCAAAGTTTTATTAATACATCGTTTTGCAAATTTCTAAATCAGTCATTAACTAAACTACCACTAGAATGCGTAGTAGAGACAGCTAATGGAGAAACTGTTAGAATTTCTGAAATCTTGCAGGGAGCAAGAATAGAAATTTTAAATCAGAAATTTATTGCAAACCTATATCCCATGAATTTGGTAGGATTTGATGTTGTTTTAGGAATGGATTGGTTAATAGCCAATAAAGCTAGTATTTTATGTGATCAAAAGTCAATTCAAGTAAATTCACCAAAAGGTAAAATGATCACAATTAAAGGAGATAAGCCCTCTAGATCCACAAAATTCATATCTGTGATGAAAACTACAAGTTGTATAAAAAAAGGTTCTATAGTGTATTTGATTTCTATAATCACTAACACTAAAGGAAAAGAACTAAAAGATATTCCAGTAGTATCTCAGTTTTCAGATGTCTTTCCAGAAGAATTACCAGGACTACCTCCAGACAGAGAAGTTGAATTCAGAATTCACCTGCTACCAGGAACATCACCAATTGCCAAAGCACCTTACCGTTTGGCACCTGCCGAAATGCAGGAATTAAAGAAACAATTAGATGAATTGTTGGAAAAAGGATTCATACAGCCAAGTTCATCGCCATGGGGAGCGCCGATATTGTTTGTTAAAAGAAGGATGGATCAATGCGGATGTGCATTGACTACCGTGAATTAAACAAGGTTACGATTAAGAATCGGTACCCATTACCGAGAATCGATGATCTGTTTGATCAACTGCAAGGAGCTCGATTTTTCTCTAAGATCGATTTAAGGTCAGGATATCATCAATTAAAGGTACAGGAAGAGGGCATTCCTAAAAACGCATTTAGAACAAGGTATGGTCATTATGATTTACTGTCATGCCATTTGGTTTAACCAATGCCCCAGGTGCATTTATGGACATGATGAACCGAATATGTAAGCTATATTTGGATAAATTCATAATTGTTTTCATAGATGATATTCTAATTTACTCTAAGAGTAAAGAGGATCATGCAAAACATTTGCACGCACTTTTAAGTTTATTAAGAAAGGAAAAACTTTATGCTAAGTTTTCAAAGTGCGAATTTTGGTTAGAACAGGTACAATTCCTTGGACACTTAGTCAATCATGAAGGAATTGATGTAGATCCAACAAAAATCGAGGCAATAACTAAATGGAAAACCCCTGAGTCATTAACTGAGGTTAGAAGTTTCTTAGGATTGGCTGGTTATTATAGAAGATTTATTCAAGATTTTTCTAGAATAGCCATTCCCTTAACTAAGTTAACTTGTAAATCTGTTAAGTTTGAATGGGGAGTAAAACAAGAAGAATCCTTTAGAATTCTTAAGCAAAGATTAACCCGTACACCTATACTAGCATTACCAGAAGGAACTGAAGATTTTGTAGTCTATTGTGATGCTTCTAGATCAGGTTATGGATGTGTGTTAATGCAACGCCAAAAGGTTATAGCTTATGCATCTAGACAACTTAAGAATCATGAAGAGAATTATTCAACCCATGATTTAGAGTTAGGAGCTATAATTTTTGCTCTTAAGATTTGGAGACATTACCTTTATAGTAGTAAGTTTACCATATTTACTGATCACAAAAGTTTAAGGTATGTTTTCGGGCAGAAAGAATTGAATATGAGACAAAGACGCTGGATGGAATTTCTTAGTGATTATGATTGTGATATCCAGTATCATAAAGGAAAAGCCAATATAGTGGCAGATGCTTTAAGTCGAAAGTATCATGAAAAGCCAAAAAGGGTACGTTCTCTTAAATTAAATCTGCAAGTAGATTTAAATGATCAAATAAGAGAAGCACAAGAGTCAGTAATAAAGGAAGATACTGAAAAATTAAAAGGTATGTTAAAAGAATTAAAACAAGGAACAGATGGAATTTGGAGATTCCATGAAAAAAGAATGTGGATACCTAAACTAGGAAACTTACGTCATCGTATACTAGAAGAAGCCCATAAATCTAAGTATACAATGCATCCAGGAAGTGATAAAATGTACCAGGATTTAAGGAAAAATTTCTGGTGGATAGGAATGAAAAAGGACATAGCAACCTATGTTTCTAAATGTTTAACTTGCTCACAAGTTAAAGCTGAACATCATAAACCCTCAGGTTTGTTACAGCAATTAGAAATGCCTGTTTGGAAATGGGAATTTATAACCATGGATTTTGTTACTAAATTACCCAAAACAAAGAAAGGAAATAATACAATCTGGGTGATTATAGATAGGCTAACCAAGTCAGCTCATTTATTACCAATGAAGGAAACAATTAGTATGGAACAATTATCTAAATTGTATGTAAATGAAATTGTTTCTTTACATGGCATTCCTTTATCAATTGTTTCTGATAGAGATAGTCGATTTACATCTCATTTTTGGTCAAGTTTCCAAAAGGCAATGGGAACCAAGTTAAAGCTGAGTACTACTTATCATCCACAAACAGATGGACAAAGCGAAAGAACAATTCAGACAATGGAGGACATGCTTAGGGCTTGTGTAATCGATTTTGGAGGTAATTGGGACGATCACTTACCTTTAATAGAATTTTCTTATAATAATAGTTATCACACAAGTATCAATGCTGCACCATTCGAAGCAATTTATGGACGAAAGTGTCGAACCCCAGTCTGTTGGGCAGAAATTGGGGAAAAACAATTATCTGGACCTGAGATAGTGCAAGAAACAACCGACAAGATTATTCAAGTCAAGGAACGATTGAAAGCAGCACGTGATCGACAAAAGAGTTATGCCAACAACCGACGAAAGCCGTTGGAATTTCAAGTAGGAGATAAAGTATTATTAAAAGTCTCTCCTTGGAAAGGAGTGGTAAGATTCATCAAACGGGGAAAGCTAAGTCCCAGATATATTGGACCTTTTAAGATTGTTAGAAGAATAGGACCTGTAGCCTATCACCTACAAATGCCAGAGGAAATAGCAGGAATACATGATGTGTTTCATGTATCTAATCTTAAAAAGTGTTTAGCTGATGAATCACTGATAGTGCCTCTTAAGGATATAGAGGTAAACGAACAACTCAAGTTTGTAGAAAGACCCCTACAGATGGAAGATAGGAAAGTCAAGAATCTCAAGCATAAGAGATTAGTTCTAGTCAAAGTAAAGTGGGACTCCAAAAGAGGACCTGAGTACACATGGGAGCTCGAGTCAGATATGAAAAAGAAATATCCGCATTTATTCCAGTAGATCTTGAGGACGAGTTCTAAATAAGGTGGGGAGAATGTAACAACCCTCGGTAAAATCAAGGTTCTCATAATATTTCCGACCCTCTAATATATTATAAAATACCCTTATATGTTTTATATTATACCCCGTATGTAAAACCGAGCCTGAAATACATTATAGATTATAAAATAAATCAAAAATCTAAAAATAGTAAGTTGAGGCGGGCCGCGTAAGACCTCACCTCAACCTCACGCGGGCCGCGACAGATCATCACACGCGATTACACCAGAGGCCGACACGTGTCGACATCGTGGCGGACCTACTAGCTGACCCAGCTAAGCTACTGAGTTGACCGATGTTGACGCGGGCCGCGTAAAGGTCCCTTATCTTTTACGTGGGCCGCGACAGGACTCAATATCACAACTATAAATAGCAGGCATCAGTTTTCAGTTTCCGTCGCTCATTCTCAAATCTCATTCTCGAATTCTGAAGTATTAGGCATAATATTTTGGGTATTATACCCCTAATTAGCGAGGTTCTGCTCCGTTGTAAGTATTATAACCCCAGTTTCATAATAGTTACGTTGCCTGATTGATTTAGGGTTCCGTAACAACTGTCGTGGTTCTGCCCGACGTAGTTGTTGGAATGCCGTCTCGGGGAGGGTATTATTAATATTTTCAAAGGGTTATGGTACTAATCAATGTACATTTGTATAAATTATAGATTATATCCAGGAAACCCTTACGAAAAGCCTAAGACAGCAATGTGAGTTTATCCTCTTTTTGTTAATGTTTTTGGAATAATTTACAAAACCTTAATTGTTTTACAATGTGATTAAGCGGTGATTGAGTCTTTGTAGTTCTTCAATTACTGCCGGTATGTTGGGGTTTTGTATACAAAATTTGTACTACTTGTGAGTAGTAAGTCAAGGTTGACACTACGTTACCATTGGACAATGAGTTAGCCAATGTGTAATATGACCCACAAGTCAGTGGATTGATAGTACCAAATGGAGTAATTATGTAGACATAAACATTGTAATCGTCCTCGATACTGTTTTAATCAGTAAAAGATTTCTTGATTAAATTGGGATTCACTCACCAGTATTTCCGACTGACAAATGTTTTTAAAACGCGTTTCAGGTAACCCAATGTGAAAGCCAATTAGTAAAAAAAAAAAAAAAAAAGCCAGCTGGATAGCACTGAAGGCTTGGGAAAAATGTGGCTATAAAAGTTACCTAATAAACGTTGTTTTAAATTCAATAAAATAGGGTTTGTCCCTATAAGTGTATTGTAATAAGAAACTTGGGTTTTACCCATGTTATTATTAATATGAAATATGGTGGTTTTACTCTGATAAACATTTCCTAACTACGGTCCTGATGTAAATTCCGCTGCGAGATTAAATAACAAGCTGATACCACCACTATGATCGCGTCCGCCCGTTCCCGGGGATCAGGGATCAGGGGTTGCGACAATTTAGAACAGAAATGAAATGCAGTAAAGAAATATTTACAAACAATATTTTTGTGAGTTTGAGCAAGAGGATCATATCAGTTTTCGACAAGTCACGAGTACCGTTGAGCTTAGTTACACTTTAAGAATTAAACAATTCACTTAGATTGCCGATATACTGATCCACTTAAATTTTAACACAAATTTCAACTGATTCAGGATATGAGTTAGATGTTTTAAGAACTTAAACTCATTTATGTGTCCCACCTCTTGAATATACTCCCGTATCCAGATCCCAATATTCAGTCTTACAGGTGAGTATACCACATATGATATCTGTAAGGGATTATAAATTATGAAGAATCATGAGAGCTCAGGTCAGAACTACCGTTCAGCAGAGAGATCATGACTCGACTTTTGGGTGTGTCCCCTTTAGAGGATCTTTTTTACAACAGCATTGATTAACAATTTTATTGTCTTATCATTTATGCTGAGGGTGGCACAATATTTCAAGCATGCGGAAAGTATTATTTGAGGACTAGGTCAGAACTTCCATTCAGCAGAAGTCCCGGAATAATACCCCAGATATCATTGAGCATAAAGACCTAGTATTTCAGAAAAAGGAACCATTCAAACGAGATTTCAGGGGTTACCTATATATCCAAGTAATGTTCCCACCGAAATAAGCAAGTTTGAATTTAAGTTTATATCTCGAAAAAGCTTACTAAATGTGAAAAAAACATATCGGCATATCATCAGTGAGACTGTTTAACGCTATTTAAACACTACATTTCTTTAGCATACTGTGACTGTCTACTGATGTACTATCATTTCCTCTTCTTTGACACCAAAACTCATTTTTGATTTTTATCATATTTTTGTCTTTTTCAAATTTTCTAATGTTTTTGGATTTTCTGAAAAATTTCTACTCCCCCTAAAATGCAAACACATTAAAGGAAATTTGAAAACAAACTATACAAAAACTTGACAACCGATATCAAATCGCATCAATTCACCATCCACTAGGCATAAACAATCAGAACTCCCCCTTACACAAAACTATTTTCTCATTATGATTTCAAAACACTTAAGTTTTTTTTAATCAAAATGATTTTTCCGGAAAATAAGTTTTGTTGATTTTACCACTTGTAAATTAGGGATTTGGTTCAGCACACTGTTTTTCAAATACCACTTGTATGAGAATTACATCAAGTTCAAATTAATGACCTTGAGTAATTACTTTGTCAAAACAAACCAGTTGTAGTAATAAAACGTCTACACAAATTCATTTTACCAACAAAGATGCCGATTCCTGCTTCACACTTACCAACCTGGAAGCTCCGGCAAGTCACACTTAACCTGTAAAAATTTAATCATTATAAAATTCATTCAAACAATCAATTATCAAGAAAAAATGCCGATTCGTGATCCGCGATTACAAACTTGGGATCTCCGGCATAGTCCCGATTTTTCAAGGGAAAAGAATTTCCACCCAAGTCTTACCAACCTTGGGTGTTTTTAACTCTTGTTCAGTAGGATTATATGTTGCTTTCTTTGTTGCATAGAAATATTTAACCCCTTTGGCCTTTCCCTCGACCATTTTCCCAAAAAATTTCTAAACATTTCCATTGAAAACTTTTTCAACATCAAATTCCTTCTTATCAGAAAAGAATTGATTTGAGATCTCAACCTTACCAACTTTTTGCTTAATTTTTTCAAACGTCAAAGATGGAATTTTAACATCATCTTGAACTTGTGGCTCCACTGATGTTGTGGAATCAGATTCATCGCCGACTTTTACATCACCCTTCTTGACAACCCACATTTGGTTATCTTTTGCTTTCTTTTTGTAAAAAAATTTCTTTGAACTCTCACCAACTTCATAAAACGAATTTTCAAAAATTTTGAATCTTTCAGTTGGTGGTTCAACATCAACAACTTTTTCTTTCAGTTTTTCAGATACTCCCTGTTTTGTTTTTGCCGTTTGAGAACAAACTGATGCAATATGACCAGCTTCATTGCATTTTAAATAGGTTCGAGTATCCTTCCTGTGAAAAACTCCAGTTCCTTTTCTCTTTTGTTCAGCAAGAAACTCCTGGTTTGATTGTCACCAGAATGGTTTCTTCTGTTCTTCTTCTGCATTTCCACCTGAAACAAATTTTGTACTAGTTTTAGAAATTTTATCATTGTTGTAATTTTTAGGTGGAATAAAACCCAATCCTTTCTTTTTGTAACTACCATTATGGTTTGGTTTCTTTTGAAAACCAGAACCAGAATTGTAACCATTTTTCTTGTTTAATCGTTGTTGAACTCTTGAAATGTATTTTTTAGGTTTTTCAACAAGATTTACATCTTTTATTTCATAAATGTTAATTTCTGTCATTTTGAAAACCTTTTTAATCATTTCTAATCTAACACTTCTTATTGGAAATTCTTTATCAGAATATAATTTGTCAGAATCATTCAAAGTATAAGCAACTTCAAATGTTTCATCATTCAAATTAGATTTTGATAACAAAAACTCTTTACTATAAGCCTTTTTAACCGACGATTTTGGACTGTAGACTGACGAACTTGAACCTCCAGACTCAGACTTTGACTCAGATTCCTCATCTGTATCCAACACCTGATCGACCACCTTTTTTATTAACTCAGACTCATGATCAGTGTCAGACGATGTAAAAGTGACGTCAATGTTTTCTGGTAAATCATCAGTTGCATCAGTTTTTAGCTTTATATTGACTGCTTTTTCAACTTGCTCCTCATTTGGTTTTCTGGGAGAATAACCTTCCCAGATTGGGGGCGGACACTTGTTATAGCTAACAGTCGATTTCTTACCAGAATCCTTCTTCTTTGTCTTGTCATCCTGAAATACTTCGAAACCTGCAACAGTTGGATAAATTCGATCAATAAGATAATCAGAACTAGAATAACTTTGTAATAATCGTCTGATCCTCTCATTCTCAATTTTCTCAGTTTCCAACTCTTGCTTCCATTTTGCACTTTCTTCGATATAGAAGTTAATAGCTTTCGGCTTCGTCATCAACGTTGCATTCATCATCGTCAAAGCATTTTCTCTTTCAGAATTTTTCTTTTGAAGACCAGTTATTGTTCTGTTTAAAACATCATAAGATTCCTTCACATAGTTAAGATTGAACAATAATTGTTCCTTCATCTTCTCATACCCAGTTAGCTTTTCATCTTTAGCTGCACATTCTTTGCAAGTCTCCAAACACTTTTGGCATGGTTTGATGACTTCCACAATCTTTTCAACTTCTATGATCTTTTCAACTTCAACAACTTTCTTAGCTTCAATCACCTTTTCTGCTTCACCTACCTGCTCAGACTCAACAATCTTCTCAGCAACAATTTTAACTTCATCATTTTGAGCAACACTTTCAAACTTCATTTGTGTTTGTTCTTTTGCATTTCGTCTCTCTTTTAGCTTTTCTAAGCGATCTGCAAAATAAAAATGAAAACTTTCAGGAGAAAGATGAAATTTTGCAATATTAATATGTTTTTCTTCTTCATCATCACTACTATCATCAGTTGGTGATTGATCAAACTCTACTGATTTGTCAGAATTATCATCCGAATAACCAGAATAAGATGGTGTTTGATCAAAAACAATTTCTCTTTCTGAACTTTCATCACTTTGTAAACTTTCATCTGAACTCTGTGAGCTTTCTTCTGATGAAACAGATTTTTCATCTTCATTCTTCACACTAACACCAATGGATTTCATCCACTCGGTGAACATGTCTGGTTCTTTCACAATCTTGGCAATGAAAGCTTTGAAATTCCCATTTTCATCCGCAAACATATCCCAGCTGAACCCTTCAGGTAACCTTTCATCATCTTGATTGATTAGGCATGCTTTGTTGTCTGATGAAATGAATTTTTCCCAGCTGAAATTTTCTTGATTCACTAAACATGCTCTCTTTGAATCCTCTATTACTTTTCTACCGTGAGCCACCTGCGGTTCTTGTTGTTGTTGTTGACCAACTTGTTGATATATAGCTTTCTGGTAGTAGTCATCTTTTCCGAACGGATTCTTTGGATCATTTGCCTCTCTATTCTTGCATTCTCTTTTGAAATGACCTTTCTCCCTGCATCGAAAACAAGTAACTTTAGATTTATCAAAACCTAAAGTAGAAACATGTGCATCAAGAAAATCATTTCTTCCAGTGATCAATTTGAACTTTTCTGCTCTTCTTAGGACACTAGCTAGACACCATTTGATGTCCATGAGCTCCATCTCTTCAGCATCTATCTGATCGTAATCTTCCTTTGTCAGCATAGGATTCCCGATTCTTCCTGCAACCAAACCTTCATAGGATAATAGCACAGAGCCAAGTAATGCCATGTGATCTTTCGCAACTTCTTCAGAGACACTTTGACCCTCAGGAAGATTCAAAGCAATGTTGCATTGTATCACATAACCATTTCCACTTTTAGAACTTTGATGCTGAAAGCTTGATGTTGTTTCTTTTGGATTAACACTCGGATATGAAGAGAATCCACTGCTTTTGTTTGAACTTTGATCAACTTTTTCAGATGAATCTCCAGCACTAAAAGCAGTTTGTATCTTCGGGCTTCTTTCAACCTCTTGAACACTACCTTTGTAATACATCTTTACATCTTGTTGACCACTCGGATTACTCATCCTCACAATCTTCTGTTGTTCCAGATCTTGACCCTCAATCTTCTCAATGAACTGAGAAATAGTCAAATCATCATAAACTCCAGTTTTCTTCAAGATCATCAAGTAAGTACCCCACTCTTTTTGTGGTAAAGCGTCAGCTAACTTGTCGACCCATTCTTCACGATCTTTAGTTACGCTTAGCATCGACATAGATCGCACTAAGTGACAATATCGTTCAATTAACTTCTTCGTATCTTCCCCGGGCAAACTAGTGAATAGATCAAATTCTTTCTTAAGCAGTGCCTTTTTACTCTTAATCATGTTTTCACTTCCCTCAAATTTAACTTTAAGAGCATCCCAAATAGATTTTGAAGTTTTGTCATGTTGAAGCAGTATAAAGATGTCTTCTTTAATAGCTTGCTGAAGGAGACTTATCATCATCTTTTCAGCTCTATACATGTCTCGTTCTTTGTCATTAAACTCAGAGATTTCTTTCTCAACTTGCAAATCAGTACGAGGTAATACATATTTCTTCAAAATACACTCCCAAGATCTCAAATGATTTGCTTGAACCCAGTTCTCAAACCGATCTTTCCATCCGTAATACTCCTCTATACTCATTAGCTTCGGGGGTTTTTGAGTAGTTCCAGTTTCATTTTCCAGATTCATGTTTTGAGCAATGTTAGCCGGAGTAGTCTGGGATGTTGCAAACGCGTTATAAAATCCTTCACTCATGATTTCGTAAACTTTTTCTCAAATCAGACAGTTTCAAGAGAGATACATTCTTCAAGCGAAATATAACCTGTTCAAGTGAAAACAACCTGCAAACAACTTCAAGCGAGATAAGTCTTTCAAGCGAAATCACCTGATTTTGCTTGAATTTCAAGCGAAATATGATTTTTCAAGCGATACCTTCTATTTCAAGCGAAATGACTTAGTTCGCTTGAAATGTACACAATTTTCAAGCAAAATAAGTTGTTCTCAAG
This sequence comes from Helianthus tuberosus, assembly GCA_030545235.1. Taxonomy (NCBI): domain Eukaryota; kingdom Viridiplantae; phylum Streptophyta; class Magnoliopsida; order Asterales; family Asteraceae; genus Helianthus; species Helianthus tuberosus. The sequence continues at coordinate 1,163 of JARYGA010011778.1, read as the reverse complement.
CGGAAACACCAATTAACCGTACAAGCGGAACCACTTCGAAGATCAATTTTACCCATTTTTTGTCCGAATTTTAATTTGAAACTCTCAAGGGTTTATTAAAATGCACTTTTACACATTCTGTGAAAAATTTATCTGATTTTAAGCGTTAATTCTTGAAATTACGAAAGTAAGTGTAGAAAAACAGAAATTTTCAAGCTGAATCGTACAGAACTCCTCCTCCTGAGCTCTGATACCAATTGTAGGATCGTGTGATGACCCGAATGAGTCGTTCAGAGAAGTTCTAATCTATTTCAGATGCAGAAACTAAGAAACAGACTTCGACACAGCTTGTAAATCACTTTAAACACTGTTTTGATTGATATTACACTGATTACACCCAAGAATCAAACCGGCAGCACCTCGGTATGAATTTCAGGAACTCCTTTAAATGAATCCGCTTGAAGGCTATTTATAGAGCCATGAGTTCGCTTGAAGATGACCAGAATCAGTTCAAGCGAAATCAATTATGTTGATTTCGCTTGAAACTGACAAATATCATTTCAAGCGGAAACAACCACTTCAAGCGAACTTACATTAAAATCAACCTAAAACCACTTATTTTCTCGAATAACGTGCCCTGATCTAACATATCTAGTACAAGACTCGATACAAGACGAAATCGACAGATGTATGCACTAACAATTGCTTCCGCAAAATTAGTTGTCCCGGGATAATACCCCAGATATCACTGAGTATAAAGACCTAGTATTTCAGAAAGAGGGGTCCTTCAAACAAGATTTCAGGGGTTACCTATATATCCAAGTAGTGTTCCCCACGAAACAAACAAGTTTGAATTTAGGTTTATATCCCGAAATAGTTTACTAAATGTATAAAAATCTACCGACACATCCACGGTGAGATCGTTTAACACATTTTGACTTTCCAATTCTTTAGCGTACTGTAACTGTCTACTGATGTACTATCATTTCCTCTTTTTACACAAAAACTCAATTTTCATTTTTAATGTTTTTGTCTTTTTGCCAATAGGTTTTATCATGTTTTTGTCATTTTCAAAATTTTCAAATGTTTTTGGATTTTCTGACAATAAATCTCCCCCTAAAATGCAAAACTATTTAAAGAAAATTTGACAACCAACACTAATAGCTTTATCTCGCCATCCATTT